>ML810996.1:0-39760 GCA_009831015.1 Picea engelmannii
TGTATTTATACAGTTTTGTACATTTCGCTCATTAACATAAATTGTGTATTACTATATCTCTTTGTTTATGGTTGCATCTCTAATAAATTTCTGTTATATTATTGGATATATGAGATATCTCTGTACATTTCTTTATTGTATCTCCACTCTAATTTGGTGCCGGAAATAATCCAGATCGGTGGTATCAGAGGAAGATACTCTTGATCGTTTTTTTAGTGCAAGTCCCCGACGAGGTCTGACTATAGCAAGTTGGGTCTCGAGCTTGTCTCTCTTGAGGGAAATCGATCTCACACACCCAAGAAACCCTCCATGGTGGAATAAAATAAAAACGATAGATCAAACGATCCTATTAATCCGTTGCTTGAGAAATCTCTCACATGATAGAGGGACGAAATGATGGAGATTTTTTCCCACATCCTTCAATGCCCGTCGGTAACAACATACAAGTCTTCATCAAGCGACCACTTTGGAGGCACCTCTCCTTTCAAGGTACAAGTTAATTTTGAAAAATGGTTAAATCTGCTAGCTACGAGCTTCATCAAGCGACCACTTTGGAGGCACCTATTTGGGGTGCACGATAGCTCGTACATTGAGAAAAATGGTTAAATCTGCTAGAATGTTATTTCTTTGTTCATAATTTCTCCGATAGGGAAAATATCACCTTCATACCCCTTAAGGCTCTCCTCGATGTCAAAAATTGGTGGGAAACTTACTAGGAGAAAAGTTCCACAAAGGAGTCTGGAATATATGGGGTCGAGCGCACTTGGGATTTTTTTGTGTGGATGCGGTCAAGGAACAATATTACCCTATTGGAAACTATGACAACCAATACATGATATGGACCACACTAGGAAAAGAGGGGCCAAAAAGTGCCAAAGTTCACCAATACCTTCCATACCTTGCACACCAAGCTAGGTATCAAAGACTCCGAGCGACATTTGGTTATGAAATATTGTGGGGCTCTACATAGATACATCCAAAATGAAATGGATTTTCTGGATATCTAATCATCGGGTGCTGCTTATTGATATGCTATTAAAATCAAGCAGAAACTTAAGCACGAGAACAAGTGACAATTCGGGTCTGCAAATCTGCAACAACCAAAGTATGGTAAAGACGACCCTAACAACCAACCTTCAGAAAAACAGTCCAAGCCACAGGAAAAGAAGGGTAACGAAAAGAGTAAGGACACTGGAAAATAGTGCGATTTCCACAAAATCCCTCAACACAACATCGATGAATGTCGCTCAACACATTCATTGATGGTCGATATCAAAGACAAGGATCCAGACCTTGATTCATAATATGATTAAGAAAATAATGGTAGAAGACAGATAATTGATGCAGACCCCAATGCTATTGTCATGACCGCAACAATTCAACCACAAGAACCAACAATTTCTGAAGAGGGGGAGTGTCTGTTTCATTCAAAAATGTGGGTGAAGGTGACCTCACTGCATTTTATTGTTGATAGAAAAATCCATAAGGACCTCATCTGAGCAAAGGTCCTCAAACATTTGTGATTGTAAACAACACCACACCTGCAACCATACGACATTGGGTGGCTTCACTAGGGACGAGATCTTTGTGTCAGTCAACAGTGCCGATTGTCATACGACATCCATTCCTTCAAGGATGAGGTATTATGTGATGTTTCCCCACTAGATTTCTGTGATGTTCTGTTTGGCCAACCATATATGTGAAAGTGCCATGCTATTTATGAGTCTCGACCCCATAGTGTCATTGTTATTCTAGGGGGTCATCTCTACATGATACCAGAGGTAGTTCCGACTATTGTCCCACCTAAAAAGTTCCATAAGGTAGTATCTCATACTACAAAATTCAACTTCTTCAAAATCTGTTCAAAAGGTGAACAAAAGGACACTACAACCACTGCAGCCTCAGTCCAAGCACCTTCTATTCATTAGAAGTAGGTTGAAAAGATTGCAACAAAGCATGAATATTCCTTTTGCACACATGAATCTCATGTATCTAGACTGGTTAAAAAGGTCCAACCCTTATAGCCATAGGTTCGTGACAACCTTCAACAAGCTAATCAACACAACTTCTCCAGTAAGGCAAGCAACTCATCAAGATGCAGATTTAATAAATGATTTTCCCTCTCCATTGGGCACTCAACATAATGGAGACCATTGCTTCCTAAGGAGGGAGGATTGATCCAGGTGGATATTAGTGGCCACCCACCTATTCCAACTGGCACAAAACAATCTTCTGGCAACTTACTATTTTTCGCAGTTTTTCAGTTCCTAAACTTCTGGGGCCATTTTTGAGGGCCTAAATGAAGATTTTTTTGGGATCAAACACCTCAATGTTGGACAAAGGTTTTGATTGAGCCCCGAAAATGAATATTCTCGACTATACCTTTCCAACGAGACATCGTGCACCCCAAATAGAGATTGTATGCCAAAGTTACCCCCCTAGGAAGTTGATACACCAAACTACCCAAAACGGGGTCCACAAAATTGTTGGATTTTCATCTTCTGGGGTTAGGGTTTTGAATTTTATTTATGATAAAAAGGACTTTATATCCTCATTGTAATCATATTCTTGTGAATGTGAGTAGCTTTCACATCTCTTCTCAGAGATAAGCTGCCACCATTCTAGTGAGTCCTTCACTTTGTATTTCTACAGTTTTGTACATTTCACTCATAAATAGAAATTGTGTATTACTGTATCTCTGTGTTTATGGTTTCATATATGATATATTTCTATTATATTATTGGATATATGAGATATATCTATAAATTTATTTATTATATCTCCACTCTCATTTCATGCCAGAAATAATCCAAATCATTATTATAAAAAAAGGTGCGGTCAAAACCACAAAGAAGTTACAAAATCTTGGAAATTTCAAGCCAACCTTGTGCTTCAAAAAGACAACTGTTACAGACTACTAATTATTTTGTCAAATAATCAAATGAAATATTGACATAGAACAACCTTACTAAATACACTTGGAAAAATAATCCGAGGATAAAAGTGAAGAGACATTGCATCAAAATTA
Source organism: Picea engelmannii (assembly GCA_009831015.1). NCBI lineage: Eukaryota > Viridiplantae > Streptophyta > Pinopsida > Pinales > Pinaceae > Picea > Picea engelmannii. The sequence goes on from ML810996.1 coordinate 3,029, forward strand.
ACTTGTTGGGGAAGAGCTCTCCTTTTTTCTTGACTTGTGGGCCTAACTTCGTGTTACCATTGGTTGTGATGTTACACGTGCTTTATTCTTCTTTCCGACTACAATAAAAAATTCATTAGGATGTTGGACCATCTGTAATCTCTATGATTTCTATATTTTCTTGATATGAAGCTTCTTGTTTTTCTTGATCCGAAACCTCAACAATTTTCCCAACATGCTGATGGCTGAGGGGATTGTTGGATCCGAAGTACCTTATCTGAGACATGAAGGGAAGATTCCTCTTTCTCTAGATTCCGAGTGGAGTTGTGGCATGCGATTTGAGATAAAAGAGTGTGCTGAATAAGAGGATATGATTGAGAAGTATTTTCATTGTCTTGCTGAGGCTCTTTGCAGTCTTTTGAAATTACTTGATGGCCGTCATTAGATCCAACCCACCAAATGGATTTATGATGATTTTTGATCTTCTTGGACCCTTTAGGACAATGGGATGCAATATGACTTGTTTGAAAACAAGATGTACAACACAAGAAGACTCTCTCATAGTCAAGTTTATGAGGCCAAGAGTAATTTTTACTAGTAAGAATAACTTCAGCTGGGAATCCTTTAGTGAAGTCTATTTCCATGCAAATACAAGCATAAGTAGAGGTTCCGTTCCTCGTAGTTTCACAACTTGCGAAGTGGAATTTTCCTAGTGCCGAACCAATGGATTTAAGAGAGGGTAAGCACAAAAAATGCAAGGGAATATTGGGAAGTCTCACCCAAAATGGGGCTGAGGAGAGAATGTTAGTATTTAGATTTAAAGAAGGAGACAAAGGTTTCACGCACAAACCCGAGTTTCCCCAAAACCACGAACCTGAGTTGAAAATCAGATCCCGATATTCCTGAATGTCAAACTCAACAATGAAGAAACCTTTGGCACAAGGATGAATGAAAGCTTATTTTTGCATTATAGGGATCCAGGTAGCAAAGATCCAACTTTTAAGATCTGCTAACTTTGGCCAAAAACCGTTGAAGTGATAATCCAAACTCACGAATATGTAATATTCCTCCTTGTTGGAGCAGACAATTTTGGGATTTAGTGTAACAAACAAGGCAAAAAAATGGACCAAAGGAAGTAGTGCGTGCCAGAGAATGAGGAGAAAGCAGTGCACAAGACTGAAAAGGAAGCAACACACCATAAAATAAGGAAGACCAACATAGAGTCAAATCAAGGAAGGGTTGGATCAAAGATCAACCGCGCAAAAGACAGTTAGAAAGTGGACAAGTGTATTCCACTTTGAATTAAGGTTTTGAGTCATAATGTAAAGGTTTTTATCCACTTTTGTAATATAAATAGAAGATGTATGAGGTAGCTAGGGGTGTCTTAGAACTTGTGTGTGAAGAACTGCTTTTGGAGAACTTTTGAGTCTTAAGTCAAAGTACTAGGTTTTGGTTAAGAGCCGTGGAGATTGATTTGTATTAGTGTTGGAGAATCATGAAGAATAAATGAGGGTCAAGTCACAAGATGTGGAGCTTGGTGCGACGCTGATTAGTCTCACCAGTACTAAACTATGATGTAATGGGCACAATGACTTTTTGATGAAGAATAAGAAATAAAGAAAAATATCTTTGTGGACGTAGCCCCGGGGGGGTGAACCACGGTAAAATGATGTCTTAAATGAATGGTTAAATGAATGCATCTGTTCGGGTTTATTTACAGCACACACTAGAACAATTATGCAGAGTAGATGTTATTGAATGGATAAAATAATAGATATGATGAATGTTAGGGTAGAATGCATGTTAAAGTAGAAAAAGATGTAAAAGGAACATCCCAATCCCTTCCATGAATGTATACATATGCGTCCCGTAGTCACCCATAAGACATTTTAGGTGAGACTGCGTTGTGCACTTAGTGTGCGATGTAAGGGCCGATGGGGAAAATAGTTTGTTGGAGAGCTAAGGTAGAACCTGGGTCAGCCCATACATCCAACACTTCTCTTCATGAGAATATTGTCCCATGGGAATGACAAGAGACAGGGATTCATGAACCATGAGAGATGAAGAAGATGGAGCATATTCCCTCTGAACAATATCTCGAAAAGAAGCTCTAGACTGCAAGATAAAACCCGACTTGGGGAAAGAAATGGAAGGAACAAACCCACGACCTGGGGATGTAGTAGCAGCTGAATAGGATACCTCCATGAATGCCAAATGGGGCTGGAACAGGGAAGTCAGAGCCTGATCCTGGTGTATATCGATGGCCACCCACCTTTTCCAATTGGCTCAAAACAGTTTTCTGGCAATTTTGACAATTTACTATTTTTAGCAGTTTTAACTTCCGGGGCCATTTTGAGGGCCTAAATGAAGGTTTTTCTGGATCAAGATTCTCAATGATATCTAAATGAATCATTGAGCCCCCAAAATGAATCTCCTTGACGATACATTTCCAATGGGCTATCATACGTCTAAAACAAAGATCGTATGCAGAATTTATAACCCCGGGAAGTTGATGTACTAACTTATCCAAACGGGGCCCACATGACTTTTGGTGCTTCATATCCTAGGGCTAGGTTTTTGGATGTCTAGGGTTTTTGGAATTCTTGTTTATTGTAAAAAGGTCTTCAGAGCCTCATTGTAATCATCTACTTGTGAATGAGCACAACCGTCACATCTCTTCTCAGAGATAAGCCACCGCCATTCTAGCGAGTCTTTCACTCCGTATTTTTACAGTCTCTATACATTTCTTTAATTAATAGAAATAATGTATTACTGTATATCTATGTTTATGGTTTCATCTCTGATACATTTCTATTATATTATTGGACATCTGTGATATCTCTGTGCATTTCTTTATTATATCTCTGCTCTCATTTCGTGCCGAAAATAAATCCGGATCAATGGTATCAGAGCAAGCTGCTCTTGATCATTTTTTTCAGTGCATGTCCCCGACGAGGTCCAAGTATAGCAAGTTGGGTCTCGAGCTTGTCTCTCTTGAATACAATCTCTCTCGCACGCCCAGGAAACCCTCCATGGCGGAAGAAAAGAAAAATGACGGAGCAAGCGATCCTATAAATCTGTTGCTTGAGCAAGCTCTCACGCGACAGAGGGACGAAATGATGGAGAATTTTTCCCACATCCTTCAATGCCTGCCGATAGAAACAGAGGAATATTCATCAAACAACCGCTTTGGAAGAACCTCTCCTTTCAAGGTACAAGTTAATTTTGATATTCCCGTATTTGAAGGTCAGATAGATGCATATGCCCTAGACAAATGGTTAAATTTGTTAGAAGATTATTTTTCTGTTAATATTTTTTCCGACAGAGAAAAGATCACCTTCACACTCCTTAAAGCTCTCCCCCATGTCAAACATTGGTGGAAAACTTACTGGGAGCAAAGTTCCATAGAGGAATCTGGAATATATGGCGACGAGCCCACTTGAGATTTTTTGTGTGGATGCGGTAAAGGAACAATATTACCCTATTGACAACTATGAGGAACAGTACATGAGATGGACCACACTGCGGCGAGAGAGGGGCCGAGTAGTTCCAGAGTTCACCAATACCTTCCATACCTTATGCACCAAGCTGGGTATCAAAGACTCCGAATGAAATTTGGTTCTAAAATACCGTGGGGCTCTACACAGATACATCCAAACTGAAATTGATTTTTTGGACATCTCATCACTTGGTGCTTCTTATCGATATGCTGTTAAAATCAAGCAAAAATTTAAGCACCAGAACAAACGGGAGTTTGGGTCTGCAAATCCGCAACAACCAAAGTATGACAAAGACGGCCCTAACAAACAATCTCTCGAAAACCAGTCCAAGCCATAGGAAAAGAAGGGTCACGGGAAGACAAAGAAGGACACTAAAAAATGGTGTGATTTCCACAAAATCCCCTGGAACAACACCAATGAATGTCTCTCAAAACAGTCATTGGTGGCCGAGATCAAAGACAAGGAGTCGAACCCTGATTTAGAATTTGATTTTGAAAATATTGGTAAAAGACAGATCATCGACGCAGACCCCACTGCTATTGTCGCGACCACAACAATTCAACCAGAAGAACCAATAGATCCTGAAGAGGGGGAGCATCTTTTTCATTCACATATGTGGGTGAAGGGGACCTCGCTGCATTTTATTGTTGATAGAGGAAGCCAGAAGAACGTCATCTCAACATAAGTCGTCAAACAGTTGGGATTTTTGACAACACCACACCCGCAACCATACAACATCGGGTGGCTTCATCAAGGACGAGATCTTCGTGTCATCCAGTAGTGTCGATTTTCATACGACGTCTGACCCTTCAAGAATGAGGAAATAATTGATGCTGGCCCACTGGATGTTTGTGATGTTCTCTTGAGCCAACCATATATGTGGAAACGCCATGTCATTTATGAGTCTTGAGCCCACAGTGTCATTGTTTCTCTGGGGGGTCATATCTACAGAATACCAGAGGTAGTTCCGACTACTGTTCCACAAAAAAAGTGTCGCAAGGTAGTATCTCATACTACAAAATTCAACTTCTTCACAATCTGTTCAAAAGATGAACAAAAGGATACTGCAACCACTACAGCCTCGGCCCAAGCACCTTCTATCCAATAGAAGTAGGTCGACAAGATTGTAGAAAAGTGTAAAGATTCCTTCTGCAAAAAATAATCTCATGTATCTAGACTGGTTAAAAAGGTCCAACCCTTCCAGCCACATGCTCATGATAGCCTTCCATAAACCGAGCAATGCGACGTCTCTAGCGAGGCAAGCAACTCACCAAGATTCAGATTCAACAAACACTTTTTCCTCTTCCCCGGACACTCAACGCAATGGATACCATTGATTCCTAAGGAGGGAGGATTGATCCAGGTGGATATCGGTGGCCACCCACCTTTTCCAACTGGCTCAAAACAATTTTATGGCAATTTTGGAAATTTACTACTTTTAGCAGTTTTAACTTCCGGGGCCATTTTGAGGGCCTAAATGAAGGTTTTTTGGGATCAAGCTTCTAAATGACATACAAAGGCATGATTGATCCCCCAAAATGAATCTCCTCGACTACACCTTTCCAACGGGTTATCATACACCTAAAATGGAGATCGTATGCAAAAGTTACGACCCCGGGAAGTTGATGTACTAAGTTACCCAAACGGGGCTCACATGAATTTTGGCGCTTCATCCCCTAGGGTTAGGTTTTTGGATGTATAGGGTTTTTGACATCCTTGTTTATTGTAAAAGGGTCTTCAGAGCCTCATTGTAATCATCTTCTTGCTAATGAGTGCAACCGTCACATCTCTTCTCAGAGATAAGCCGCCACCATTCTAGCGAGTCTTTCACTCTATATTTTTATAGTCTCTGTACATTTCTTTCATTAATAGAAATCGTGTATTACTGTATATCTGTGTTTATGGTTGCATCTATGATACATTTATGTTATATTATTGGATATCTGGGATATCTCTGTGCATTTCTTTATTATATCTCCACTCTCATTTCGTGCCGAAAATAAATCTGGATCAAAGCCGTTGAATAGGGGCCACGAGCGACCAAGGTTGAACCCTAACCGTCACGGACAAAAGTCCAAGCGACTCCATCACTTCTCCTGCAATTTAGAATGTTATTGATGATCTATTATGCTTTATTATAATTGTTATTTAAAAAAAATAAAATATTAATATGGGGATGATCCATTTAATATAATTATTATACTTTCTTCTTATTCTTATTTATTTCTTTAAATAATAATAATGATATGGGGCATGACATACTCCTTCCCTTCAAGGAACTTCATCCCGAAGGTAATGTTGATTATGTGCTTATAGGTTTTTATTTAGCTCACCAAATCTTCCACAATATCCTTTGTTAGCTTCCTATCTTCTACAACACACTTTGCTAGACTAGTATAAAGTCACCCAAGTGACCACAACATGCATCGAAAGTCCACATCACAACACCAAGGAAGCACAAGTACTCTCTATATTTTCTTCATGACTTTCAGAACCATGCTTAATTTAAGCCTATCGATCTATCCAGAATTCCAAGGCTCGAGACCTCATCTGCCCAAGCAGGCATCTGGATCAGTACTCACATACACAAGACATCTCAAAAGGCCCACTCTCATTCCCAATAAGAGTAAATAATGTTCAAATACCCAAATCATTTGTCCATAATCTCATATACATGAAAAAGTTAAAAGCATGGTTCACAAAGATAAGAAGAAAATTGTCCTTAATGGAATTCAAGATTTCCCAAGTTCATTTAAACATCTCCAATCCTTTTTTGGAGAGCTTATCTACTTCTATATTTTTTTACTTCTATATTTTTTCCCTGTAGACATATGCAAAAGAAAGGTGAGTAAAAGTTATTTGCAAATTCTTAAAGTCCCTACTTAAACTTTTAGTTAAATGTGCAAAAGAAAGGTAAGTGAAATATATTAGCAAATTCTTGATGTTCCTACTTAAACTTTTAGTTATTTTATATGTTCTTTTTTAAGGGCATAATTTCCCATTATTTCCATAACAATAAACATATATGTCATTAAAGCATTTTGAGTGAAAGCTATTTGCAAATTCTTGATCTTGAACTTTTAGTTATTTTATATGTTATTTTTGTAAGGGCATAATTTCTTATTATTTTCGAAACAAGAAACATATATGTAAGCATTTTGAGTGAAAGTTATTTGCAAATTTTTATGTTTTTATTTGAAATTTTAGTTATTAGTTTCACAAAGCATGACTATAGCAATGAGTTTGCTATTAATTTGTTTTATATTTTAAATTTGTTTGTAAAATGTAATGTTTAACTTAGGAAAATAAATATATATTTTTTGATATAATAAAAATATTTATTTTTCTCATTTCTAATTGGTTAATATATTTCAAATTTTATTGTTGCCTTTACGTATTTCAATATTTAAAATTAATTACATAATCAATAACAACAGATTCTGATTAGTTGTACAACATATATTATATTATATATATATATATATATATTAATTAATTAAGATAGTAAAATATTATATATATATATAATATTTTAATATTTTAAAATATTATATATATTAAAATATATATTATATAATGTGAAATGTTTATTTTAATTTTTTATTTTTAAAATAAGATTTGCATTTGAATTGTTTAGCTTAACTAGAAGGAAATTCAGGTTAATCCCAAAACTATATGGCAGCTACATTAAAGTAAAATTATGGTAAGATATTTTGTCTAGTAGCGGTTATGACAAATCTATAAACTATGTGTCATCATGAAGCAATAAGGCTTTCTCCATCCCTTGTGAGTCTATGTCGAATTCTTTTAAGAAGTTGATTTCTTTTAAGATTATGAAACTAGTTCATTTGTTAGCATATTATTCATGTTTCAAAGTAATCATCATGAATAATTATAGCTTGTTAACTATCATCTTCATTTCCAAATTTACTTCGCAGGGACTAAGTTTCCATGCAACTCTTGTTTTATATGTTATTTTTTTAAGGACATAATTTTCCATTATTTTCAAAACAAAAAACATATATGTCATTAAAACGTTTTTTATTTAGAAAAATGCATCATTCAAATATTTGATTTTTAACTTTTGTTTGAAAAGTCTATCATTAATGAAAAAAAATATTAAATAAGTTTAATAACGAAATTCATTTACATTATTTTTAATTCTGAGTTCATTTTTATTTTCATTATTAAATGTCTAGTAAGCTATCTTTTATTCATTATATTAAAGAAAAGAAGGGCATTAATTAATGTACATTTAATATCGAATAACCCCTTTATTCATGTTTTATATAATTTTGAAAAAAAGCTTTTTAAATGGTTGTTAAGGTTTTGATATCATTTAAGGGCGTTGGACATAAAGTGAAGGGTTATTGGAAAAAAATAATTATTTTATGTGTTTTTAAAAATTATTCTATGGTTTTTATTTTATGTGTTTTTAAAAATGATTTTATGGGTTTTGTTGATTTAGTTAGAATCCTTTTTTTGATAAAAGCTTCGAACAGAAAAATCAATAGGTTTTGGAATTTTTATTTTATTGAAAAAAATATTTATATTGTAAAAAAATCACCATAAGTAAAACACCCACCTATATTTTCCATTAATGTTATGCTTTCATATCCATGTGCACCCTATTTTTTTCTATAATAAAACATTTTTCTATAAAAAAACATACATATAATCATGCTCTATTTAACCTTCCCATTCATTCTTATACATGTTACTTCCATCACGATTAATAATTACAAAAATATATCTACTAAACATGCCATCACAAACAACCATATATACCTAACACATACATAAACTAACAAAAAGGATAATTGATATTGAACTATGTATTCAAAGATAAGATAAACATTATAAGGCTTGTGTGGATTGTTCAAAGATTGGTTATCATTGCTGTCAACCCTTGAAGAAGTCAAGAAGCCCCAAAGGTATGGTTATGAAACCTAGAGTTGATCAAGGAAAATAAACATGAAGGACAATGTAAATGCAGGTAAATATTTCATGGATGGACAATACCTATCATGTTGTTTCCAATGATATTTGGTATGGTTCCTCATGGTTGAGGAGTTATGATATTGTGAAGTTGGAGGACCCCGAAGAATGATCTAGACGCCCGTAGAAGGTCAACAAGAAGTTACATGTCATTTATTAAGGGTAAAGTAGTTACAATAAGAATTTAATTAAGGGTAAAGTGGTTGCAATAAGAGAATGTGGGTTAGCCCTAAAATAAAGAAAATGTGTAAAACAATCACAAGCTAACCCCTAAAGGAAGTCACTTGGAAAGTATAAATAAGACTTCAAGAGACTTTTATTAACACCTATTGAGCACATTGAATATCTATGTTGTAAAGTGTTATGGGCATGTACTATTGATAGATCTGAAGTAGTGAGCCTGAGGCTATGAAGTTCAGTGAAGAGAGAACTTGCAAGAGCCAAAGGGATGAAGTTGAGCTTACTATTATAGGGTTTTCCTGAGGCTATCCGTGAGTTACAATGAAGGAAGAATGCGAACATCTATGAGTTGCAGTGAAGGAATAGTGCAGACATCCACAGGTTTTAGTGAAGGAAAATGCAGATGCATAGAGAATCAAATAAATCCACGAGTTGCATAGGAATTAGGGAGAGAACATCCGTGAGCCACAATGGGATAGAGTGTGGACATTCGCAAGTTTACAAAGCACATGGCATGGATCTATTGAGGAAAATGAAGTTCAAAATATCAAATCCATTAGGTCAACTACAGTTTGAGAGGTATGGTTTACTGTGTATGTTAGGGTCTATATTCTACAGTAGTCTAGCACACAAATGTATTAGTAGTTCATGAGTATTTTATTTGGAAGACATTCTTGTGGATCTTGGTACGAGGGTTTAGACATAAGGGTTTGAGTGGAGTTGATGAAGTATAGAATTAGTGACAGTGATAGATCAATAAAAAGTTGATTTATTCAATGGCAGTGACAAGTTGTCTACATTTATATTTTTGGGTGGTTGGACAGGGCAAGGAAAGGGGGTTGTATCCTCCTTCCGGTTGGTGATGGAGAATTAGGGAGTTGGATATTCCTTTAGGTTGAAGCCTGAAAACTAGGGGGTTGGAGCCTCCTTCTAGTTGTAGTTGGAAAATAAGGAAATTGGTGCTTCCTATGAATGTATTTCTTTTGACATATAAGAAAAACATTTCGTGGTTTTCTCCCACATTGGGTTTCGACGTAAAATTATGGTGTACTATGTATGTGTGGTTTCTTATTGTTCATGGTTGATTTATACCACTGATGATACATTAAATGCTAATGTTAAACTGTTGAACACTGCTCATAAAGTTAAAGAATACACATTGTGGTTAAAAGTGGTAATAAAGTACTCATACTGATTCAACCCCCCTCTCAATATTCCAACAATTGGAATCAGAGAAGGTCCTTCAAGAAACAATTTAACCACTGGAAGTAGATAATGGAATACACTAAGATTGGAGCACCAAGGTTTGATGGAAACAAATATTCCTTTTGGAGTAAAAGGATGCAATTTTTTTTACAGGCACAAGGATTTGATGTTTGGTGTTGCCTATAATTTTTTTTGCATCCTTTTCCTCCAAAAGGAATATTTGTTTCCATCAAACCTTGGTGCTCCAATCTTAGTGTATTCCATTATCTACTTCCAGTGGTTAAATTGTTTCTTGAAGGACCTGCTCTGATTCCAATTGTTGGAATATTGAGAGGGGGGGTGAATCAATATGAGTAATTTACAAGTATCAATAAAGTTACAAGAAGGAGTGTGATCAATATGGAAAGAGTCTTTCTGACTTGATCAAGGACTCGTGTTCACACCCCGAAAAGTTTAGATTCGATTCTCACGGCATATACTCAATCTCATCGCTAGAACCACAATTCATTTATATAGACATGATGATGTGTAGACTCTATGGAAAAGAGAACAAATCCCATTTCTTTCTACCATGGGTACCCATTATACAAACAATGGTGGAAGGGTATTCTTTTGACTGGGTGAAGATATTATCAGACAGTCTGGCTAGTGAAATTATAGAATACCGGACAAATAAAGCCAAGGGGCAATCAACTTCATTCTTCATGTCAAATTATATTATGGACGCTAACTGTTTCATGACGCCTTTCCCGCTGATGGGTTGGAGCTGGACTCCCAATGACGCAGAACCAATCCATATTTATCATTCACAATTATGGGAAGATAAGGCAAAATATTTCTTTTATGAAATCTGTAACTGGGTAGTAGTGCCGATGCACACTACTATATTTGGTCACCTTCCTTCTAGAATCTCAGACAAAATTGTGGTTAAATTGGATAAAGTGGCAGACTGGTACATCGAGGAACACTTCTCTTATATCAGAGTTTTCGTTTATTCAATTCCCCCATATTCTTTACCGCAATTTTTACCAGACCGACTGGTGTGCCGCAAGGTCGCATGACAAACTGTACTCGACGGGATTAGCAAAGAGATTAAAGCAGTGCATAAAAAAGTATGGCCATATTTTCCCTTACAGATTAGTGCATTTTCTTTATTATATTTTGGCCACTCCAAAGTGGAGGCTGCGACCTTAGAAGAAATAAAGCTGGTTAACATTGAATTCAAAAATCACGACCCACAGAAGGTCATGGGTAACCATATGGCCAGTTGTAATCTAAAAAAGTGAAAACATGAAGAGTCCCTGCAGGACGAAATGTTCCGAGGGGGGAAATCTTACCCAGAAGTTCTGAGCTGAGTTCAAGCTCTATTACCTGATAAACTGATTGATTTTTACAACTCCCAAAAGCATCGAAGAAGTAGTCTTCAAAAAGTATTACAAGGGGAAAACCCAATGTCTCCAGCTACACATCAAACAAAGACCCAAAATCCAGAAGCCGTAATCTCTAGCAAGCAAGAAGCCCTGGAAAACTTAGAGAAACCTGAGGTCTCGACTCAGAAAGAAGACATTCCAGAGACAAAGATATTAGATAACCAGACCAAAGATCAAGCAGAGACATTAACAAAGAAAGGAGAAGATAGGCCATTGTCTTCATCAAATAAATCAACTACAGATGGAACCAGAAAACAGTTATCCACAGAAATCGACAACCCCATTCAGGTTGTCACGCCATTACAATTCACCAGAGGAAACCCCAATGCAAAGGTAATATTCATAGGAGATCTCACGCCTATCACTATTGAAGAGATACCTCCTTCCGATTTCTTTTTCAGTAAGAAAAGGAAAGATGTGGTGAAGAAAGAAATGCACCAGAAAGAAGGTGCAAATGTAAAAAATCATAGAGTACTATTGGATGGACAAAATTTGGAAGAAGAAGACTTTGCTACAGAGGTAGCAGGCTCTTTGGGAGATTTTGCAACAACTAACCTATTTTCAGTTGATAATTTGAAAGAAAAACTGAAGTAGAAGAATCAAATGATAAGTAAGTTGCAAAATCAAATAAGGACTATAGAAAATAATGTCAGAGACGAAGTCAATAAAGGAATTGAATAGCCTAGAGCTAGTGATAAACAAGAAATACAACTGCTCAAGTCTAGTCTTGATGAGATGCATAATAATGTGCAAGTGAGCGGAAGATGAACTATCCAATAAGATGCGTTGGTAAAACAATTACAAGACAAGGTTAGTTCCACTGAGAAAATGGTTGTGGATATAACAATGTTTCAAACTCAAGCATTGGAAGTGATAAAGAAACTGAAAATAACACAACATAGCCTTTTTACTCAGGTAGAAATCATCCAAAATCATTTTCGGGAAGTAAACCAATCATTGGATAATATTGGTTTCAGAGAAAGAGAGGCTACTGCAGCCCATACCACTTTTCAAGAAGCGGTCATGTCATCGGCTAGAGAAGAAATATTTGTAACTATCAGATTGACTATTGCAGAGCAGGTCATAGGTGATATAATATTAAAGACATGGGAGGTCAATATAGCCGAGAGTAAAAGAACGACCAAGGAAAGAAAAGAGGATTGTGAAGAGGTCTTTCATTTGCTTGATAAAGAATCACTAGGCCTCAGAAAGGATGATTGTTTTGAAATACTAGGACAAATCGACATTGTAAAGCATCAACTTGACATCAAAGAAAGATTAGAGGCAGATCAGGCTAAAATTTCACAGCTAAATCAGGTTGACATCACTCAAATAGATAGATGGATGGTAAAGCCAAATTTACAGTTACAGTCAATGATTTCTGAAGATAAAAGGATAGAAGACAGGTTGCCACAATTACAAAAGAAGTTGTATCTTTTTGAGGCAAAAGATGTGACAGAACCTTCTAGACTAGCAATACAATTTAAGAAGGTGTGTCGAATGTCTTGAGCGAGGAAAAGGGAGTACTTCAAAGAATCAATGAAGTAACATGTACATATCTGTTTCTGCAGGTATGAGAAAGAGATAGAGAAGAACGAAATGAAATGGTTCATGTTTTCATTTTGTAATCGTTATTATCTAGGAATAAAGAGAATTCCAACTGCCTAAGGTTGAGAACCTCTTGTATAAATATATTTTCAAAAGACTAAAGTGTGACCGATTTTTGCCATATGTAATTGAGAAAGCTCTCCTCATTGAGGATTAATACAAATACAAATAAGAGATTCCACATTTCGTTCATTTGAGTTATGTGTTCTTTTGTCTTTCCACATTCCAATATCTTTTTATATATCTCCTTGATGAATGCTTGATCTCAATTTAGTACAACATCTACCGTGGTTACATTTTATTTAGTAATTTAATAACGTACAATTTTTCCTCTATTTTATTGTTAGTAAATACAAGACCTGCGAGTTTATTAGATTGCTACATTTTATGCTTCATTTAAGGTTATATCATCTACTTTTTTCTTCTGTAGCGAATTAAGATTCTTCTGTAATAGATGCCTTGCTTTGTCTAACAACTTTATGTTTTTCTCTCATTACACCCCATGCTTTTAATTTTAACTTAGACACGAAATACGACCTCTGAGCTGTTATGATGTTAATTCATTTTTGGAATCTTTTCTCATACAACTGAGGTAGAAAAAGCAAATATTAAAACTTTCCTTTTTTCTTGATGCCTTGACATTATACTTTGAGCCTTAAGTATAAACTCATGAACAACACATTGCAAGACCACAAAGGATCTTTGGGATAAACTTCAAAATATTTACAGAGATATGAAAGTCAAGGGAGCTAAGATTCAAACCCTTAGAGCCAATTTGAGCATATGAAGATGAAGGAAGAAGAATACATTGCATCATACTTTTTGCGAGTTGATGAAACAATGAACACTATTAGAGGATTGGGAGAAGAATTTGATGAGTCAATGGTCATTCAAAAGGTTCTAAGATCTCTACCTATGAGATTTGATCCTAAGGTATCATCCCTGGAAGAAATAGCTGATATTGATAGTTTGAACATGGATGAGCTACATGTAATATTCACAACTTATGAAATGAGGGTAGAACAAGTGAACCAAGTCACGAAGGAAGCGACGTTCAAAGCATTCAAGAAGATGAATAAGCAGAGAAAGAAAAAGTCAAAACCAAATTGTAGCTGAAACGATGATTCAGAGGAAGATGAAGAAGTGTAAACTTCGTAAGAAAATTAAAAAAAGGACCCAACAAATACAAATGTATGCTTCATTGCAATGTTTTAATTGTGATGGTATTGGTCATTTTGCTTTTAAATTCCCTTATTCTAAGAATAAAGGTAGTGGTGAAGAAGAAGATCCCAAGAAGAAAAAGAAAAATCAAAAGGGAGACAAGAGAAAGAGAAAAAACAATTCCTTGGGGTATGTCTCTTAGAAAGATCTTTTGATTACATTACGTATATCCACGTTCCTAGGAGATTTAATCATTTAACCGATACTCTAGCTAATCAAGTTTTAGATTGGCATGTTGCTCACATATAAAAACAAAATCACACACATACACATGTAAATACATTTGTAAAAAATGTTATCCATAAATAAAGAAAGATGTATATATATATGTCCAAAAATAGTGTTATGTGTACAAAAGCGGACATGAAAGCCTCAAAATTTATCTGTCTACATCGCTGGGTTTACGTCCTCAAAAAATATATATAGTACAAAGAGTACCCTTGGCACATCAATGGTCTCAAACTATCTAAGGTCGAGGACTATTGGCCCTGCTATAATGAACAACAATGTTCGCAAGATGCTAGAACTACTGGACCCAAGTTTGAGGCACCCCTACTACATGTTGCTGCATATCCTGTGGGAGATCCTTGATCTCGGCCATAGGAATGGCACGAGTGAGTGCAATGATATTTCACTCCACTCGTTGTAAGACTCTGTTAGCCTCTATGACTGGGGGTCCTCCTGCAGCTACTGGTCCTCCTTTCGCTGTTGGTCCTACCTATGGTCGAGGACGACGTCGAGTCCAAAGGAAGTTTACTGGTCGAACAGGCCCCATATCTATACATAACAAATTCACAAGTCAACACTCTACACACACATAAAAAGGATATATATGAAAATTAAAAATTTAATAAACTTAAAAAATATATGTTACCTATCTTGCCATGCTCCTAGCTGGGAGGCACAAGCATGTTTGGATCTTTGATGAAACTGATCCTTGCATAGGGGTAATTCTTGATCACCGGGATCTGACGTTCCCAATAGTAAAAAAAATTGTCATCGAAGGCCTCTATAGTCCTCCCTCCACTATGTCTAGGCAATAAAGCTGCCCACCTAATCACTGCTGGGAAGGAGTCTATATGCCCTTGTACCGTCTCTCTCAGACTGAGACTGCGCACCTTGTTACACATCAAAATTACTCATTATGATGATGGCCTAGTGTCATCATTACCATTGTCGCAAGTGTCGCATTTTGGCCACAGGTGTCGCAAATATCATACTATCATCTTGCCTATGTCATGTCTTAGACGAAATTATCAAGAACACTTAAAAGACACCTCAAGAGATTGGTTTTGAAGAGGATAAATAATTTGACAGAGAGTACAAGTCTTTTGCCATGGAAAAAACCCCTCAAAAATCAATTTTGGAATTAAACGCTCCCCTATACACTGTCAGGGAGTGCCAATGCTCTGTACCCTCTTTTGGGGGAGCGTTCCAATGCTTTGTGCCCCTTTCTGAGGGAACGCTGGTCCTTTTTGAGCGAATTTTGGATTGTTGAGGAAAATCAATGAAGAATCCCCCTCAGCTCTGGAGTTGGTTGGATTCGGATCTGAGGTGAAGGCTCGATCTTAGGGAAGATCCACAACTAAAGGAGAAGGATCCTCAACCTATCCCAAGAATATCTTAAGTGGTTAGGCCTCTCCAAGCCCATATAAGGAGGCCTCCTCATGGTGAAAGTGAGGGACATTTAAGGCATCAAACTTATGATCTCATAAAGGATATTTATCATTGAAGCATCATCATTTTTGTGTGGATTATTTGAGCAAAGGGTTAGACAAGGAGAGCTTGGTGAAGCTGCTACATCTACATCATGGTTGTAAGCATTTTTCTTTGTTTTGATTAATATACATATGTGCTTGGCCTGTTTCTTTCAAGGTTGTGTTTATTCTACATGAACTTGTCTCTATTAGATAGATCTGGTTTCAAGATAATATTAGTAGAATATGAAGCTTGTTTTGTCTTTGTTTTGTTTGTAGGACTTATCGAGGAGCTTGGGGATCAAAGCTCAACTCGGACTATGCGAGGATGAACATCATTGAAAAGGTACTCTTTTCTTCCTCTTCTCTATACATTAGTTTAGCTAGATTTAAAAGGATGTCAATGACCAATGTTAGCACCCTTTCTGTATTGGTCTTAGGAGTTTAGAGCCCAAGAGGGAATCCACTTGTCTGCAGGGGGATTCTTCTGTAACATAAATTGGCAATTCCACTGGGGAGATCGAAGCTTTCAGTTTTGGTTTCTTTAATAGATCTTGTTTTAGCCTTTGCTCATTTTTGATCTTATTCATACCGTGTCTCTGATTCTTAGATGCGTTGATTGAATCTTTACTTCATCCTATACACTTTGAATTTTTGAGTTTTCTTGAGTTTTTGGATTTCTGGGTATTTTTTTGAATTTTGAGAAGCTAGCACGCCCCCGCCTCTGCTACCAGAGCGCTGGCACCCCCTACCAGGCTTCCACATAACGTTGCAACACTTTGGTTCCTTTGGCACCAGAGTGCTTCTCTTTTTCTGTTAGAAATATTGTAGGGGTTTAGACCCTGAGTCCATTTCTTGTGGTTTTCATCTGCTCAGATTTATTATCACCTCAGTGTATCCTTGTTTGGGTCTCCAACACCTTGATTCCTGAAAATTGATTACCTTTTGTTTGGATTTTTTGACATTTTTTCCTTACTTTGAGTCACTCTTCTCTTTTGAAGACTTGGAATCAAATTACTATTTTCTTCTCATTTATCTGACTGAATGAAAGCTATGGTAAGGAAAATTAGAGATATATGAACCATTCCATTTGATCTTTGAGGTCATTTTTCCAACATTTCTCTTTTGTTTGAGATTTTTGGTTCTTTTTGCAAATTTGGTTTTTCTTTTTGTTTCTTGTTTAATCACAACAAGAGTGTGTTTTTGTTTGTGTGAAGTTTGCTTCTGATTGTCTAAATCTCATTGATCTTAAAGTCTGATTGACATAAGAAGATTTACATCAGATTGATTATCATTCACACATAAACAAAATGGTATATTTTTTCTGATTGGTTTTTTGATCTTATAACAATTCTATGAAAATTTTAGCATTATATTGGATTTGATTGAGAAACAATTGCATGAGGATACTGCATCTTAGTGTTTGACAGTGAAAAGAACATTTTTCTCCTTCCCTTAAATAAACATTCATTGAAAGAAAAGACTATTTATCATCTCTTATGCATTTTTTGGGAATTGAGTCATTATACCATCAAGTTTCACTTTCATACACCCATGAGTAAGGAACAACTGCAAAATTAACGCTAATTAAAATTGATCTAGAACATTTTGTTTTTAGAATCTTCCACCAACATTAGACTAGGATTAGCACTTTGGATTAGGATGTGAGTGCAACTCTCCAAAGTATTCAAAACAAACACTAGCATCTTGCGATAGGGAGAGCAAATCCAATTGTCATATAGGATTTCTAGGATTCCCCTCTCACACAGGGGTTACACACGCGGTCGTGTTTGAGAGAGTTATGGAGATTATCCCTCCGTGGTTCAACCATTCGTAGTAGTCGGATCGTATATTGGGGGTTCTTCTTGAGGTTCAACTGTTTTCATTTGGTCTTAGTGCTTCATGAATTCCGAATCCATTCGGGGTCCTTTGGAGTTCTACTGGTCCACTTGTCCTTATTTCTCTCAAAGGATTTCAGACTTGTTATCCTGCCCATACGTTTGGACTAAACTGTCGACTGTACCCGCCTAGGGGCTAACTGTGAGTTGGTGTTCTTAGTAGCCATAATATTTAGGTTCTTACACAAGGTGATGGTGAAGGAAAGTCTGGCTGTACCTGGAACAGACGTCGATCAAACTCACTCGGGCTCCTTGGAGGGTAAATCCACAATTACTACGTGGAAGCTTGCACCAAGGCATAAGTCCGTTAAGGAGGTCGCCATTGTAACTGTTCCACCCACTCATATCCTAGCCCCTTCTTGACTTGATCACGTGATGTTGGATTTCATCACCAACTAGTATGGTCATCGAGAGAAGGTTTTGTTTGCTTGGTTTGATTCCTATATTTTTAGTGTGTGCTGTTCCTTTTCATTAGTTGGCCATAGATTTTTTGCGTAAAGTATTTGGTTTGGGAAATATTGACCCTCCACGCCGTTCACGTAGAATGCAAGGGCTACCCCTGGAAGATCCGAAGGGTTATCAACCTTTGCCTACTGATCCATCAGATGGATCTCCTCAATAGAGTGAGGTCCAAGACACCACTACTTCACAAGTGGAAAGGACTAACTCTTTAGAACATTTCCAAATTTCTGATTCTCTAGAGTCTTTCCGACTTCCTCACAGTTATGATGAGAGACGTATTCTTTGACTAAATTCATCTGAAGAACTTGTTGTTGACACTTCTGGAACACCAACTAAACCACTCACATGCCTTGAAGGCGAGAATCCCTTTTGGAATACTGACATATTTAGAAACCCACCTCTCACGATGAAGGATATTTTTGGCTCAGGGGCAGGTGCTGATATACCTATTGTATCCAAATTACCCGAAACGTCTGCTACATACATGGTACCCTTAGATCAATTTTCTTCTACACCCAGTAGTGCCATCATCATGTTAGACACACAGTCAGTTGGTCCTCGTTCGACCATTTCTCTCTAGATGGCCCATTCCACTATGGTCCCACATGTTGCTACAATCCCCACCGGAAATGTGACACCATCCCAGGCTCTGATTGGAACACCACTTAGACAAAATCTGTCAGTTCCACTTGGGTACATAGCTCTGAATCCTTCCATTATCAACACTACCTAGGTTCCACCTGGCGGTTCTATCCCTACACCTTTGTTTGGAGGAGCTGGTCTCAGTGGCTCTAATCTAGTTGGAGTCTCCGATCATTCATTCACTTCTGGTTTCCAGATCCCTCTGGGCACACAACCTCCCACTGGGGGGCAACCTTCTTTTGGGGGGAAACCACCATTTGGGGGGAAACCTCCCTCTGGGGAGAAACCTCCATTTGGGGGGCAACCTCCATTTGGGGGGAAACCTCCATTTGGTTGTCAAACTCAAATCAGGACACAACCTCTGCTTGGGGGGGAAAATCAGATTGGAGTCCATAACCCATTGTATGGACAGATTGTGACACCAAATCCTTGGCACGTTCCTTTTCCGGGAAATCTGCTATTCCCTGGGAGGAAACATCCTCAAGGACAACAACAACCTTATCCTCCTTATGGACAAAATGTTTATCCCCCTTATGGGAAAACCCATCAACTGACTTATAATCCTTAGAACCCATCGGGTTATCCTCCATATGCACATGTTTCTCAACCATCATCGAATCCTGGTTATACTGGTCAGCAACAACTGTATGTAGGAGGACCTACTGGATATAATTATCCACCTAACCCAGTTTACGGTCCTACTGGTGTCCCTATACCACACTAGTATCATCCTCAAGTTAACCGACAACTACCATTTCTCACGACTCTGGATCTCCCAGACTTGTCTCGGTTGACCAATGATCCTATATTTCATTATCCTTTTTGGCCAGTGATCCCTGCTAAATTACCTTTCGATATTCCAAAATTTGACGGTAAACTTGGTGAAGAACTAAACAATCATGTGATGATTTTCCATTTATGGTGTTCATCGAACTCCTTAATGGACGATTCTATACGTTTACATCTTTTTCAGTGAACAGTTACGGGCTCAACATCCAAGTGGTATATCGAACTTCCATGTGGTTCTTTCCAATATTTAAACTCCCTTGCCATGTCTTTTCTCATGAACTTTCAACTACCCATTCGATACGAGATGAGTACCGAACTGTTGACCTCCCTTCGTCATACAAACTCCGTGCATATCTCTGATCATATTCATGAGTGGAGACGACGACGAAGGTTGATCAAAGAAATCATTCTTGACCAGTTATTGGTAGAATGGTTTACTAAATCACTGTTACCCCAATCGCTCATGATGTCACCATGGGTGGTGTAGTCACCGAGGAAGAGGCCATTGCTCGGGCTCAGTTCTTAGATTTGGTTTATTCACAATCTGGTACTTTGTACGAGTTGATCCCAAATGCTACCTGTGAAACTACCGATCCATCTAAACCGTCATCCATGTCACACACGGATGGAGTTATCAGCTCCGTCAAAACCCAATATCCTTCCCAGTTGACTAGAATGACAAATCAATCTGCTCCAACATCCACTCCTAGTTCGACCACGCTCTCCTCTACCTCCCCCTAAACTCAAATCTCTGAGGTGAATTCAGTTCAATCTGCCCCTTCACAACAATCCAGAGGTAAGAAGAAGAAAAAAAATAAACCAAAGAAGAATAATAACAACGAACAACCCAAAGCTCAAAACCCACCACCTGCGACCGAAAATCAACCATAGCGGAAGCCGAAATTCTCATGTCTTATTTGTGGTGACGATCACTACACTCACAACTATCCACATCATGATGAAGTGGAAAAACTTTTTAAGGGGAATTCCCAACTCGCTGTGCTTACTCAACCTTTTCCTCAGCAACAATCTATGGTTGCTCAAACCCCCTCTCCAGGGGGCAGTTCCATCCACCCTTCTCATGATGAAGCCTCGACAAGTGCCCATATTTACCTATTTAACGAGATTGATTTAACCACCCACTCTACGACCTACGACACGCCAGCTAAACCTGACAAAGGAAAGATTGCTAACGGTACTTTACTGGATCCATCACCATCCTCCGTTAGTCCTCCATTTGTTAGTCCTTCGTCTGGATCAATTCAGATCGAGAAACCTACGTTTGACTCCATATTATGCCCTCCTAAGAGCACTATCTATAAATCTACTTTTAATCCTAGTTCACGTGCCACCCAGAACTACATAATTATTGAAGATTTGGCTCAAGCACCGTGTGCTATGTCTACATTAGAAGTTCTACAACACTGCCCAAGTCAACGTAGAACGCTCTTGGATTCTATTGGCACTTTTGATCCCGAGTCATCCAACAATATCATGTTTAACTTGGACAATTTTACATCTCGACTCTCTCACCAACTTGCTTTCCAAATTGATGTTGTTGTTCACAATCAACAAATTCATCGTACCATCTTGGATGAGGGAGCCTCTACTTGTGTCATGTTTTTAGCGTGTTGAAAAGGCTTAAAATCACCCGCACTTAGCAAATCCCCAATGATGTTTTGCGCATTCGATGGGTGAGTTTTTCATCCTCACGGTCTTTTGCAGTCCCTGTCCGTCTAGTTGGGAGGAAAAACCGTCACTGTTGACATCGAGGTGGTCAATGCTCCCCTCGATTACAACTTATTACTTGGAAGAAGTTGGTTTTATGCTATGAATGCAATTTCTTCATTAGTATTTCGATGTGTACAATTTCATCATCAAGGAAAAATTGTCAGTATTTATCAGTTATATTTCTGTACACCTGACGCTTGCGCTCCCGCTACCAACAATATTCCTTTCTTGGGAGATCACACGATCACGTATGAAAGTGTTGGTGTAGGATTGTTAAAATATTCCACCCTTATGGGTACCTTCCCTGCACCACTCCCTCCTACCACAGATCATATTTCCACAGTCAACATGATTTAGACTACGACTTATCAGTCTTTGGAATCATCCGATTCCTGGGTTGTACCTAGTCCTTTAGAGTCCGATTCACTAGGTGACACCATGCCACTTAGTCCAGCTAAGGCTTCATATGTTGCTATTAAATCATCCTCTCCCTCCTTGGATGACCAACATCGCTTGGCACTTGATACCTACTTGATGCCATCTTGGTTAAATTCCTTGATGTCTGCCTTTGACTACATTTCTCAAATCTTTCCGTCCGATGAATATATTATGGAAACTCTTAGCATTGACAATGTACCTTGGGATGATAACCATCATCGATCCTTCTTTCTTCCACCTCTTGAAGAAATACATGAATATATGCACTCTATCTTTTCCCCCGATGTTGTCGACTTTCCACAATCACCCATACTTACAAAAGATACTATTTTTGAGTGGAATTTAGGACACATTACCTCTACGGTCATTACTAACATTTTGATCAAGGATGACATCGTGGAAAATATTAATCTCGGTGTTAATTGTTCGCCCGAGGAAGTGGTTTCTTATACAAATTTATTTAAAGAATTATGCGATGTCTTCGCTTGGATCTATGAGGAAATGCCAGGGATCGATCCTTCGATCGTTGTGCATGATATTACCTAGGTGTAAAACCTGTTCAACAGAAACTCCGCCTGGTCCATCCTAAGAAGACCGCGACTATTAAGGCAGAAGTTGAGAAATTATTGAAATCTGGCTTCATCTATCCCGTCCCTTTGACATAATGGGTTTCAAATATTGTTCTGGTCACTAAGAATAAGGGGACCATTCTTGTCTGCGTTGATTATAGGGACCTCAATAAGGCTTGTCCAAAATACAACTACCCTACACCCTTCATCGACCAGATCATTGATAATCGCGCAGGTAGTGTGATTTTATATTTCATGGATGGTTTCTTTGGGTACAACCAGATTGACATTTTACCCACTGATCAACATAACACAACCTTCATCTTCCTGTGGGGAACTTTCACCTATCAAAAACTACCTTTTGGCCTAAAAAACGCTGGTGCCAAATTATAGCGGGCCATGTCATATGCTTTCCATGATATGAAGCATATTGTAGAACCTTACCTTGATGATTTACTTGTCCATTCATCCATTCGATCAGACCATTTTGGTCATCTACGAGCTATTTTTCTTTGATGCCGGTTCTACCACATTCGTTTGAACCCACATAAGTGTATCTTTGCTGTCGAATCAGGTTGAATCCTCATCTTTGTTGTTTCCAAGGATGAGATTCGGGTGGATCCCTTAAAAATTAAAGCTATCCTTGCTTTACCTCCACCTAATAATTTGATGCAACTCCAAAGTTTGTAGGGGAAAGAAAAATTTCTTCGCCGCTTCATTTGTAGCTACGTTGATATTACCAAAGGATTTATGTGATTATTGTAGAAAGACACCCCTTTCATCTAGGATGACACTTCTCAACGATATTTTGCTGCTCTTAAGCATGCATTGACCAATTCACCCCTGTTGCATCCTATGAATTACACGAAGGACTATATCCTTTACTTAGCAGCCTCTACTTCCACTATTGCTATGGTGTTAGTTCAAGAGGACCCTAACAGTGAGGAACACATGATATATTATTTGAGAAAAAGTCTATCTGGTCCAAAGCTCTGATATTCACATGTTGAAAAGTTGGCTCTGGTATCCATCATCACTGTCCAGAGATTTCGTCATTACATTTTGTTACGCACCACCATAGTTATCGCGGAATCTAACCCCATGTATCACATTCTGACATGTCAAGTTCTTGGGGGAAAATATTCCAAATGGATCATCATCCTTCAGGAATTTGATCTTGAATTTGCTAAGTCCAAAGCTAAAAAATCCTTGGTGTTTGCGGAGATTATTTGCGACCTTCCCCATGTTGATGATGATACTAATCCCAAAGATTATCTCCCTGATGAGACTTTATTTCTCATTATCACGTCTGATCCTTGGTATAGAGATATCCTTCTTTATCTCCATACCCAACATTTTCAATCCGATATCTCTCGTGAAGAGCGCCATCATATTCACCATCATTCTCGCTGCTACCTTATCATTGATGAAACTTTGTATTGCCGTGGTATTGATACTATCCTACGATGATGTTTGAATCACGAAGAGGATGAATGCGTTCTTAATGACTATCACCTTGGAGCCTGTGGAGGTCATCTTTCTGGGATGGCTACAACTTAGAAAATCTTACGTGTTGGCTACATTTGGCCCTCTATTTTCAAAGATTGTATTGAGGTAGTAAAAAAATGCCCACCTTGCCAATTTTTTCACAAAACTTCACGCACCCACCCCGCTTCGCTGCATCCCATTATTGCCATCCGCCCCTTTCCAAATGGGGCATTGATTTCATGCAGTGTAATCCTACCTCAGCCTGAGAGCACGGTTACATCATCGTCACCATGAATTACTTCACAAAATGGGCTGAGGCTATGCCTACCTTTCTGAATGATGGCTGTATTACAACTCTTTTCTTCTTCAACCAAATCATCACTCACTTTGGTGTTCCACAATCCGTTGTCACTGATCATGGTTCACACTTTCAAAACCAGATGATGAGTGAGTTGCATGCCAAGTTGGGTTTTCTCCATGAGAACTCATCCCCGTACTATCCTCAATAAAATGGACAAGTTGAAGCCATCAACAAGGTCCTTAAAACCTTAAAAAGGGGAAAACAAGACACCTTAGCATCTGCAACTTTTCTCCGCTCTCTAGGCTTACTGTACATCAATGAAAACTGCTACTGGATTCACTCCTTTCCAGTTAGTATATGGAATATAAGTTGTTTTACCAATCGAATGCAAAATTCCCTCGTTGAAACTCAAACTAGAACTCCTACCTCATACTTCTTTCGAAGAAGAACACTTCTTACACCTGACCAGGTTGGATGAAACATGTCGTGATGCCGCTCTCATTAACAAGACATATCAAAAGCGAATCAAGAATCAATACGACAAATCTGTCCACCCTCATACTTTTGCAGACGGAGACCTAGTCCTCGTTTATGACCAGGCTCATGATAAGTTAGGGACAAGTAAGTTAGAAACTCTGTGGCATGGTCCTTACATTGTGAAACATGTTTTACAAAGAGGCGCCTATGAGCTAGTTGACTACAACAGAATCTCCCTGGGTGAGCCCCAAAATGGGCTTTACCTTAAGAAGTACTATGCATAGAACATCTAGCATGCATGCTTTATACACTATTGTATTTTTAGTTTGGTGTGTCTTTTCTCTTGCGTGAAAAAGTTTTACCTTAGCCTATTATACTTTGTCTTGTGTTTCGTGCGCATATGACATCTTCCTTTCCTATATTTGTCGGGTTTGCAGATGGCGCTAGTTGACACACCTAGAACGTTGCTTCTACAACTTGGGTCATTTACCACTTTGACGAGTTGGTGAGTTCAGGAGGTATTTGATTAGGATCAACAACTAACAACATCGAAGAATATCATGCTGTCATATGAATTTTAACCAAAGCTTCCTCCCTAGGTATATCTCATATGATCATTAACCTAGACTCTCAACTTGTGGTCTATCAACTTAATCGAATCTACGCTATTCACAATCCTATCCTACTACGTCTCCATCTACGAGTTCATCGTCTTGAAATAATGTTTGATTTTATTGAATATAGACACATACCAAGAGAACTTAATTCAACTTCAGATTCATTATCCAATTACATCATGGATCGATATCTCGCACATAGATGAGGTTTCATAAAGGAAACAAATCATACATCACATGTAAAATAAACACATCACAAAAAGACATCATTATTTGCAAACATCATTTAGGCACCATAAAAACTCAGATATGTATATATATACGGCGTGACAGGAAATGTTTGATTACATCAAAAAAGTACATAGAAGGGAAAAATGTTGGGTCCTCGTGCCCATAACATCGTCATAAAGACTATACAAAAATATCAAAGAGGTCCTAGTCCTCCCACATCACATTGTGCTCTAAGTATCACACCACCACATGGGCTACTCATCTCAGTAAAGAGTTAATACTCTCAGGGAATCCCACTGTGCATCTCTGCAAGTGCAGGGGTACGTCCTCCCTCTTAAGAGGAGGGATACCCATCGTGAGACCATAGAGGTTTGTCTCCACCTCTCAGAGACCTCCTGCCGCTACCTCATGATCTACTACTATCTGAGCATCCCCGCGACGCCCCAATTCCTGTATCTATGCCAGACGTGTTGCTCCCCCGTCTGCATGATAAAACGATACATCTGTTAGAAACTCTTCTACGTACCCCCAAAAAATAATATAATTTAAAAAAAAAAAAAACACTTGACAAGATCATTTTTGGTTTCTTACCTGACGCGTCCCAGTCCACCCCCTATGGAAGGAATAGGTCCATGCTCCCCTGGAATTCCACTCCGGCATATGGGAATTCTTCTATCACGATCAATTGGCATCCCATCCAAGCGAAGAAGTCGCCAGTGAACCTGAACTCTGTCTCTGATCCTAATCTCAGAGACAGGTTAGTCCATCGCTCCATACATGGTTCTCCCACTAGCCATACTGCTAATTAAATATGAGGTTGCATTTGAGGAATGCATTCTAAGAATAATGAAACCAAGAATGAACTGTATCCAAACTTCTTCTGCTCCCCTGCTCTGCATCTTGTAATCTACTCCTTCACATTCTAACAGAACCCTGCACTCCAGTTAAACAATGTTGGCTCTAGACATTGTAAACCATAGGCTACTTGTGATCTTGAAACTAAGTGTGAGATAATACTTCCCACTATACTCGTAATGGAAAATTGAATGGACCAAAGAGGTAAATCCCTGATGTCTTTGATTGCGATTCTAACTCCCACTAATCTCGATCCTGGGACACAATGGTTTGCCAAGTACTCATCTATAGGCATGGGAAGTTCCCTCTATCTAGATAAAATAACCGGGGCCCCTCTCTTTGAGAGGCCAGTCAGGAAGTACACATCTTCCAACTCAATGGTAAGAAGCTACATTCCAATTTGAAACCCCTGTTACGCAATGTTCCATAGCCCGATCATATAATCGAGAAGGAGAACCTCTTTCTTCATCTTTTGCATCTTGAAGAACTATAGGAGACCACAGTTCCTCAATGTGGCCCTTGATCAAGGAATTTGCAACACAGCCTTTTCATCGAGCTCATGCTCTCTTTCTTTCCACTCGATCATGACTTTTTCCTAATTTACCTACAATCATCAACAACCAAAATTCACTAGTCATGTTTTTTCGGCAATTATTGGGAAATAAAAAACTCTAAAAACATTTGTGCTCTTTTTATGAGACCAACACCCCCTTTACACTCACACCAAGGCACCAACGCTCCCTTAAAAGGGCCACCAGGGCGTTGTGCAAAAATGATAATGCCCCCTTTACACATTGAAGGAGCGCTGGCAGTTTTTGGGCATTTTTTATGTGTTTTGGGCAGCGCCCCTTTCACTCCCACATCAAAGCGTTGGTGCCATATTACCATCTTGCAGGGGTGCTTAAAAAATCGGGCAACACTCCCCCATGAATTCTAGAGGAGCGCCGAGCCCTTTTGAGTTCTTGTGTCATCCCGAGGCATCATTTTTTGAACCCAATTATTGCCTAAAAATGAAATGTAAACTGTGTAAATTGAAGAGAGGAAGAAGAGCACCAACTTGATCTAGACGACGACAAAAATAGTTGACTGTATCTCCGGCACCGAACAAAGCAAGATTCACCCTCCAAAGCTCAATTTCTTCACTGCTACAAATCTTTGCACACATGAAATGGTAAAATATACTTTTACCCCATATTACTATTTATAAAATTTCATTTTTGCTTAAGACATAGTTATTTTGGGTTTTGAAAATATTTTGGAGGCCTTATTAATACACTGGCATGCAATTTTGACATTATTGACAGGTTTCAGAGCAGTTTTGTTTGATTTTCATCTTGTCACATTAATGAGCATAGTCTTAGTTCGTTCTCACACTCAAAAAAACATAAGAACACACTGAGTAAACTTTTATCTCTTTTTCAGACTCGCATGGATACACGAAAAAGGAACCCCTTGGAGTCTCCTTTAAGCTCTTTTCAGACTCTTTAAACATGAAAAGTTTTTCGAGTGATCTTGCTTCCTTTCCCACTCGTTAAAAGGTTTGAAAGGGTGCGATACTAAAATTATGAAAAAGGATAATCCTGGAGTCGTCTTTAAGTTCTTTTCAGACTCTCTAAATATGAAAAATCACCGAGTTTACCTTCTCTAGACTCGTTAAACAATCATACATTGAAGGGTCCATATGGGACTGAACCCTTACTTCTTCCAGTTCATTAAACAAAGGAAGAGGGACTTACCTAAGGTGAGTTATATAGAGCATGTGTTACCCTCCTCGAGCTTTTTAAATTAAAAATATGTACTTGTCTATCTGGATGATGAATTTTTTTTAAAGAAGCAAGCCAAGCAATTTTTGAGAACATTACAAGTAACTCTTACAGTCACCCTTGAACACGACACTTTGTCTTTTCACACATTTTAATCCGCTAAACCTCTACACTGAACCAATCCTCTGAGTTTTCTTACTCCTTTGGGTCACCCGACGAAAGTCACCATATCCATTGCATCATCGTGTTTTGGTCCATGTCATGTTTCTACTGTTGTGCCTCAATGTTCAAGGGAAGTATCTGCCTCGAGATTCAACCATCACAAATTTTCTGTTTCAATACATGTATCAGTCCATGTTCATTTGATCCACCAATTACATCTCTATGTCAGTTTCATGTCATTGATGGGGGATGCATCAAGGTCCTCCTTCAACGAGTCTGTTCCTGTCGACTTCAACACATTATCCGAGAATTAGACTTAGAAACCAGTTAGTACCTTGGGACCTGCATGCCTCAATGGCAGGCCTCCTCGCATTCGAAAATGGGTTTACATCATTGAACTTTGATCAGATGATTCCACAGATGTTCAACCTCAGCTCATCCATTCACATTTGTTGGAATGTACTAGAGTACCTTGGGAATCATTGACATCAATGGTGATTTCCCTCGTGCTTGTTAACGATTTACCTCATTGACCGGTAATCAAGTGGTTTCTACCATGTTCGACATCAGGACATATATTCACATGGTTATATTCGTACTACATCGGGATTGGTAAGAAGACCCTGGGTTGAGTCACCACTCATATATGTACTTTGCCCAAGTTGCGACAGAGTTTCTTTTGAACATTAGCACATATACTATCACATAGATCCACTTTGTATTGGTCATGGTTATGTCTTGTCATCTTGTAGATCCACTGTGTATTCTTCATGGCTACGATCAGTTCATGTCATAGAAGTATATATCCACATTGTATCTTTAGTGGCTATACCTTTTTGTCAATATAATTATGGATCCACAGTGTATTTTATGGCGGCCATACCTTGAAAGTCTTTATCACTCAAGCATAGATATTCCTGCCTTGGGTTTGAAACATGTCATAATATTTGTTTGATGGTTGTGTGAAGATTCTTCCACATTCTCTGAGTCCATACCCTTGCTCAAAAAAATCTACAAAGTACTTCAGTCACCAGTTCCCATCTTCTAACTTCACACTTTGGGGGGCAATCTGTTACACATCAAAATTACTCATTACAATGATGGCCT
The DNA here is from genome assembly GCA_009831015.1 of Picea engelmannii. NCBI lineage: Eukaryota > Viridiplantae > Streptophyta > Pinopsida > Pinales > Pinaceae > Picea > Picea engelmannii. Next base: position 32,378 of record ML810996.1, read on the forward strand.
AGTGTCATCATTACCAATGTCGCAAGTGTCACAAATATCATATTGTCATCTTGCCTATGTCGTGTCTCAGACGACATTATCAAGAACACTTAAAAGAGACCTCAAGAGACTAGTTTTGAAGAGGAGAAATAATTTGACAGAGAGTACAAGTCTTTTGCCATGGAAAAAACCACTCTAAAATCAATTTTGGAAGGCAACGCTCCCCTATACATTGTCAAGGAGTGCCATCGCTCTGTACCCTCTTTTGGGGGAGTGTTCCAACACTCTATGCCCCTTTCTGAGGGAGCGCTGGCCCTTTTTGAGTGAATTTTGGATTGTTGAGGAAAATCAGAAAAGAATCCCCCTCATCTCTGGAGTTGGTTGGATTTGGATCTGAGGTCAAGGCTCGATCTTAGGGAAGATCCAGAAATGAAAGAGAAGGATCCTCAACCTATCCCAAAAATATATTGAGTGGTTAGGCCTCTCCAAGTCTATATAATGAGGCCTCCTCATGGTTAAAGGGAGGGACATTGAAGGCATCAAACTTATGATCTCATAAGGGAGATTTATCATTGAAGCATCATCATTTTTGTGTGGATTATTTGAGCAAAGGGTTGGACAAGGAGAGCTTGGTGAAGCTACTGCATCTACATCATGGTTGTAAGAATTTTGCTTTGTTTTCATTAATATACATATGTGCTTGGCTTGTTTCTTTCAAGGTTGTGTTTATTCTACATGAACTTGTCTCTATTAGATAGATCTGGTTTTAAGCTAATCTTAATAGAGTAGGAATCTTGTTCTGTCTTTGTTTTGGTTGCATGACTTATCAAGGAGATTGGGGATCGAAGCTCAACTCAGATTGTGCGAGGACAAACATCATTGAAAAGGTACTCCTTTATTCCTCTTCTCTATACATTAGTTTAGCTAGATTTAAAAGGATGTCAGTGACCAACGTTAGAACCCTTTCTGTCTTGGTCTTAGGAGTCTAGAGCCCAAGAGGGAATCCACTTGTCCACAGGGGGATTCTCTTGTAACACACCCTCTCAAAGAAGAAGGAGCATAGAATGGTACCAAACCCGAAGTTCTTGTTGGTACGCCATCGACACTATGTGAGATGTCTCTTTATGCATATGAGCATGGTGGTACTCCAGTAAAAAATAGTTGCCTCCAAATGACACAATGCATGTGTGTGCGTGAGGCCTAATGGAGTTCCGCAGATCCAGTAATCCACCCGATCAGAAGTAGGATCACTCATAAAGAGAGGTTGGTGATCTTGTGGATCGAAACTTAATAACCTACTTTCTTAGTGCCAACCTCATAGTACATGCTGATGTAATCCTCAATGTTGAACGACCCCGAAGGAAAATTCCTCAAGTTGACTGGTTCCCCTCTTCTCGCGAGGCCAGTCAAAAAGTATATGTCCTTTGTAGTTGAGGTTATTGATTGACCCTCCAACATAAATTCCTCTGCATTGGGATGCCAATACTCCAAGAGAGCATTGAGCAGCCTCGATTGTGCCCTCATAAATGGACACTGGAAGAAATTCCATAATCCTCACTGTTTCAGTGCAGCGATGGCCACAGGGACCTCCTCGGCCAAGGTATAGAGCTCCTCATGCTCTCTCTCCCTCCAATGAACATACATCCTGCCACATGAAAAAAGTGGAGAGGATTTAATGCTTGATTTTATATTTTTTCAAAGCAAAGGAGGGTGTACACGGGCTGTTTACTACACAATCACATATGTACGCAAGCTTCTTATTATTTTTCCCGAGTACATACACAGGCTGGCCTTGGAAAACCCGCGTACACGTAGACACGCCCTCTTTACAAGAGCACGCCCCTCCCAAAATCAAAATTAAACTAAGAAGGAAGCATTGAAAATGTAAGAATAAGTAGTTTGTACTTACTTGGTCCAAACAAAAGGTTGTTTCATCCACTATAGCTCCCAGAATCCACTCTTTTAACGAAGGTTTTTTTTTACCTTTTGGTTAATTTCCAATTTGCAATGGTAAAAATGAGCTATCCACCTCTATTTATATATGTTTTTGGCTATTTTTTCCCTTTTTTGGTCCTCTTTGTCATTTTTCTTGGCTTGGTGGTTACTCAAACTCACTTCTAAGTTGTCTATTGGTCGTTCTGGTACTTTTTTTCTTTTGGTTTGGTGATTATTTTTTGGATTGGTTACATTTTTGACATCCTTTGGTAAAAGTGATTTTTTTCCAACTTTTGCATATAAGTTAGGATTTCATTCCCAGTTTCTGCATCTCGTTGTCTTTTCCTCTTTGCCATAGGGTCGACCCCACCGAAGTGCGACAAAAAACCTTCTATGTTGCTCTAGAAGTGTTGTAATTAGGTGGTAGAGCCTACCTTTACATGGATGCCCTAGGTAGATCCTTTGCTGCATTTTTGGCATGCATGCTGTTAGTTTTGACTATAGTCTTGGGAGTCCTCGATTAGTCCTGTCATGATTACATATTGAAGCCTCATTCTTTTTTCTAATCATATTTCTTGGCCTTACCCTCGAGACTCCCTGATGAGCATGCGTTGTTGTAATTCAAGCTCGATTTAAAATTTGAAAGCAACATCCAACGAGATGTTATTTATTCTTTTCGATCTCGTCTAGATTACTTGAGAAAAGCAGCCCCCTAGAGTCTTCTTTAAGCCCTTTTCAAACTCTCTAAAAATGAAAATATTGTCAAGCGATCTTCTTTCCCTTCACGCTCATCAAACTCAAATTTGAAGGCACATCTGTCCGACGGTAGTTTACCCATTTTTCGGTCCGGATGGCTAATTTTATGGTATTCTCTAGGAACTTTGGTTTGCTAGAAGATTATTCTAAGGCATAAGTTTAACCCTTTTTTAGGCCCGAGGGACCAAATCTTCGAAAAAGGAACATTCTCCTTGGTTTTGGTTTATCACCTTTTTCGGTCCTTGGATATTACTTACGAAAAAGGACCCCCTCGAAGTCCATAGTTACTCTCTTTTCAGACTCCCTAAAATTGAAAATATCGCCGAGTGAACTTGTTCCTTCACACTCGTTAAACTGGTCCAGAAGAACATCTATTGGCATGAGTTTAACCCTTTTTCTAGCCAATAGATTATAGAGGAAAAAGGTACGCCTTAGGAGATTCGTCTCGCTGGGAGATTTCTCCTCAGTTACTTTTATACTTTTTCAGGCTAAGGAGACTAAACTCAGAAAAAGGCTATGAGTCCATACTTAATCTCTTTTCAGACTCCTTAAAATTGAAAAGATTGCCGAGTGATCTTGTCTTTGTCACACTCGTTAAAATGGTTTTGAAAAGATGTCTTTTCGGTGCAAGTTTAACCCTTGTTCGAACTGATTAGACTAACTACAATAAAGGTACTCCGTGGAGTCTTCTTTAACATTTTTTCAGACTCTCTAAACATGAAAAAACTACCGAGCTTACCTTCTCTGGGCTCGTAAAAATTTACATAGAAGGGGTCTTGCTGAGTCATGCTTAATTGCATTGTGGGTCTCATCTTTGCGTCTTTGGCCTAATTCCAGTTCCATGTTTCTCTCAATTGAACCTTTGAAGGATTCCTTATATGCAAGCCTTGCAACACTTTTTGCCTCTACGATCTGACACCTTGACCCATGGAGGAATTTTCCTCGAGTGTCCTTATCTTGCACATGTCTTCTTGCCCTGAGCATTAGTATGTTCCATGCACTTGGAACCAGTTTTGTTGTCACAACAGTCGTTCCTCCTTTATAAAGTAGAATTCTTTTATTCTTTTTCAAGCTCTTTAAAAATTAAAAAAGAAAAAAAATCAAATATTCCAAAAAGAGGGGACGTGAAATATACATTATTTTTCAGTAGCAAAGATAATTGCCCTTGGGCAAAGAACATCCTTCCATTTGTTCATTAAGCATTGGGATCTAGTATGACCTTAGGAAGCTGTTCTTGCTGCATAGAGCTGTGTCCTCCTCCATTTGGTTTCTCTTCCAAACATATGGAGAGTTTGCGTTGTCTTCTGCATCAGAAACTTATGTCAATGTCATGCTTCTTGATTCTGATCATATTTCATTCTTTTGTACAAGGGAATTTTTACCCAACTAGAGTCGACCTTTTTGCAATTTTTCTCTTGACTTTCATGAGTCAGCCATCCTGAGAGTCCAGTCAATTCCAGATTCGAAATCGACAAATTTATCTTCCTGATCATCGAGATCCTCGAGTCTTTTCCCAGCGGATTGTTGAATACCTCAGAGTAGTGAGTCTTACACTCCCATTGTACTCTTACATGAGTTTTGAAGATCTTGAATTTTTTTCTCTAGCTATGAAGACTTCATCTCTAGCCACATGCGTCACTAGATTCTTGAAGATGCATACTATACTTGTATATCTTTGACTGATTTTGAGATGTAGATCCACTATGTACTGCTCGTGACTACACTTTATATAGTTATATGACATGGATCTACAATGTATTTAATTAGAATCCATGATTTAGTTCATCCCGAGCATGGGTATGCCCTCCTTGGTGAGACAATTGTGGTTTTGCAGATGACACCTCTCGAACTTTGGTCCTGAGCTCACTTGATTTTGTGCATTCTCATTGATGAAGATATTGTAATGTATTTCGGCCATCATTTGATATTTTGACCTCATACATTAGGGGGAATCTGTTGTATCCCTAAAATTCCCTACTCATGCATACATGGAATTTGGCCTTCTTACTTGCTTAATTTTCCAAATCACTGCCTAGGAACTCGATTTAAAAAACCACTTTTTAGAGCATGTACGTGCCTTTTTGCACTACTTCCTGTGTACATACGCTTTCTGCATGCTAGACAATCCGCGTACATAGACTTGCTTCACACTAAACAACCCGTGTATACCTCCAAAAGTTGAAAAAAATAAAAAGTTGTAAGGAAGTCGGTGGAATTTACGGGCTATTGGAGGTTTCCCAACCAATTCACCTGCTATAGTCTACCCCCCAACCAAATAATCATCCTTTTGTCATATAAAATGAGGTCTTGGGGTCTCATTCCACAACCAAGCATTAGAATGGTGAAACTCTGCCCAATTTCCTTTCCTTTCCTTGCCCAAGCATTTGCAAACTTTTGTGAGTTATTGCCTCAACATTCCCTCTCCATCCCCTTTTTATTCCATACAATCCATTCCCTTCCCTTGAGATGATTAGTATATTGTGAGAAGAGGATTATTGAAGGTGCACTTGGAGCATTGTTAAGAGGAGCTTGGACCAGGTTCGTGGAGCGTCGGCCTGCAAGGATTGTAAGCTTCAATCTTTGATTTATGAATAAAAGAATCTCTTTTCCCTGTACCGAATGATGATGTTTTATGTGTTCTCTTTGATTTATACATAACAATTGATATCTAACCCTAATTTATGAATGGAAATAACATGCTTGTAGCCTTGTTTGCCTAGTTTTGGATGCAGGTCAACTTTGGGATGAGACTTGCAGCCTTGGGAGCTACAAATCTTGAGGAGATCATCACCAAATGTTGGATAAAAGGTACGGTTACTGATATTCTCTTCCATTGCTTCCTGTTCATCTATTTTGGTATGTTTTGGGTAGTTTAGAAACTAGATTGAATTTTAGGGAGTCATTTTCTCTATCTATACTTTAAACCCTGGTGTAGTTATAGGGGGATTTTCCCACTTGCAGTAGCCAGAAGTAGAACAAGAGGAAGATGAGCAACATATACCTCCTAAGACATCTAGATGATGAGTACAAAAAAATCATCCACCAGAACAAATTATTGGGAATAAAGATGCAGGAGTTGAAACCCGAAGAAGAATAATTTCACCAGAACAAAACCACATAGCATTGTTATCTATAGTTGAACTGAGAAGTTTTGAAGAGACCATCATGGATGAACATTGGATTAAGACTATGTATGAAGAATTGGATTAGATAGGGAATAATGGCACATTGGAGTTGGTTCCTAGACCGAAAGACAATAAAGTGATTGGCACACAATGGGTATTTCAGAACAAGTTGAATGAGAGTGGACAGGTAACCAGAACTAAAGCAAGTATAGTATGAAAATGATATGCCCAGGTTGAGGGAATATACTTTGAAGAAATTTTTTCCCCAGTTTCCAGAATGGAATAAATTAGATTAATCTTGGCTTATGTGTGGTCAAATAATACCAAGATATATCAGATGGATGTGAAATCAACCTTCCTAAACTGAGAGTTAGAAGAATAAATTTACATTGAGCATCCAGAAGGATTTCAACTGTCAGATTGGGAAGACTGTGTTTGAAGGTTGAAGAAAGCACTATATGGTCTCAAGAAATCCCCGAGAACATGGTACTCAAGGTTGGATAGGTATTTACAACAACAAAGGTTCAATAAAGGAAGTGTAGACAACAATATCTACATAAAGGTAAATCAAGATAACATATTAATAATTGAAGTTTATGTTGATGGCATTAATTTGTAATGGAAGATTGTAAGCCTGTAAGTACTCCTATGAAAACTAGTTGCAAGTTGAGTAAAGAAGATGAATCCAAGGATGCAGATCAAATACTCTACAGATAAATGATTGGCAACTTACTCTATGTGACATCATCAAGACCAGATGTAATGAAAACACTTGGACAAGTAGTAAGATTTCAAGCAACACCAAAGGAAACACATGTTATGGTAGTAAGGAGAATATTCAAATATGTCAAAGCAAGAAAAGACTACAGGTTATGGTATCCAAAAGGAAATGAACTATCTCTAGTTTCTTATACAGATATAGATTGGGATGGAAATATTGATGACAGAAGAAGTACAAGTGGAGGAGATTTCTATTTGGGTGAGTGTCTGGTATCCTGATTAAGCAATAAGTAGTCATCAATATCATTGTCTAAAATAGAAGAAAAACATATTGCAACAACATCGTGTTGTACTCAGGTCCTATGGATGAAACAAACTTTCCAGGATATACGAGTGGACTATGATGAGCCTATTCCGATATTTTGTGATAACACAAGTGCTATCAATATCTCAAAGAATCCAGTGATGCGTTCCAAGACAAAACACATTCCAATCAAGTATCACTTTCTACAGGAACAAGCTATAGAGAAGAACATCAAGCTAGAGTAAATTGGGACAAAAGAGCATATTATAGATATCTTCACTAAACCTCTTCCAAGGGAGAATTTTGAGTATCTTTAAGAAAGACTTGGACTCAAGAAATTTTGAATGATTTTCATATATGTTAATGATTTACACAAGGAAGCACCATGTAGAGAAAAAGTGAGCATAATGATTCAAAGCTTGCAGAAAAGGGGAGCATCCTCAAGGAGATTATAGACAAGGGGAGCAACCCCAAGGAGAGTGAATATAGGGGGATCAGTCCTAAGAAAAGTGCAGAAATTTAAGGTCCATAGCCTATTACAACAAAAATTTATGAGATTCCCAT
>ML810996.1:57644-71009 GCA_009831015.1 Picea engelmannii
CTGAGAGGAATGCACCAGAGCTACCTTCGGCATCTGGATAGAAACTGCCGGGGCTTCAATAAACGCAGTTTTCGGAGCAGAGGGACCCCCTCGGAGGGAGGCCACATCCTTGAAAGAGGCCCGTCCCGTACGTCCCAAAGAGGCCTGTCCCGTACGTCCCAAAGAGGGACCCAGATCTGGTAGAGGGCGGGCGGAGCATCCCCCATCGGGATTGGCTGAAGAGGCACGAGCAGGAGCAGTGGGGGCGCCGACTGCCATGGAGGACGCAGCCACGAGAGGGGGCGCATCAGCCGCAGGTGCAGCCACCCGGGAAGACATCTACGAATGGCCGGATCTATCTTGAGGCGTCTGGAGTAGTTCGAGAGGAGGCCAGCGGGCCTGTGGAGCGCTGGAAGACCAGGCCGAAGCCCGAAAACCCTCGCCTTCTCTGCCGCCGCCGCTACTAGGGTTCTCACCTTTCGCTCTTGATAATGGGTAAACCAAGAAAATTCAAAGGAAGAATTAGTACCACAAGTATCCCATAATTTTCTTGAATCTCCATGTTATGTTGACATTATATAAGTGTTGAGAAATTTACAAGCTCCTCCTGAACTAAGAAAAAAAAAATCTAGTTTTTTGAAATTAAAAACAACCAAGTTTTGTATACTTGATGGCTCTCTATATTGGAAGGATCTAGGGGGAATTTTTCTATGTTGCTTATTAGAAGATGAGGTAAAACAAGATTTCAAAGAATTCCATAAGGGTGAATGTGGAGGGCACCATTATTGAAAAACCACAGTGCATAAGATACTAAGAGAAAGGTTTTATTGGCCTATCATTTTCTCTGATGTATACAAGGAGGTGTCATGAATGTCATATTTTTGATGGAAAAAGGAAATTGCTTCCCTTACCTTTAAAACCAATTTCTGTTGAAGCACCATTTAGGCAATGGGGCCTTGATTTTATAGGAGAGATTCATCCATAATATTTATCTCAACATAAATGGATATTGATAGCTATAGACTATTTCACTAAATGGATTGAAGCAATACCAACAAGGAAAGCTATTGATGCTGTCATTATCCAATTTTTGGAAAGTAACATTCTGTCTAGGTTTGGCAGCCTGGTGAAAGTAATAAATGATAATGCAACACAATTCAAGTCTAAGAGGATGGAAATGTTTTTCAATGATTACAACATAACCCTTGGTCATTCCACAGGCTATTACCCACATGGTAATGGATTAGCTAAGTCATCCAACAAGAGTCTGACAAGAATTATCAAAAAGATGTTATAAGAAAACAAAAGGCCTTGGAACAAGAAACTCATATATGCACTGTGGGATGACATGATTACTACAAAGAGGTCTATTGCTACATCACCTTTTCATATAGTATATGGTACAAATGCAATTTTACTTACCTCATTAGGGCTGCCAGTTATGAAGTTGCTACAAGAATAGGAGGCTGAACCAAATGATATAATCAACCGATTCATGTACAACAAATGAGAGAAGAAGTATACAACAACACACAATTGCATCAGGATAAATGAAAAAAGTGTTTGATAAGAAGACAAAGGTTGATGATTTTAAGGTAGATGATCAAGTGATGAAATATGATGCAATAAATGAAGATAAAGGGAAGCATGGAAAGTTCGATCACCTCTGGATGGGAATGTTTATAATTATATCTTATCATGGAAGAAATGCTTATCTTCTACAAGAAATCAATGGAGATATTATTGGTGGAGGGCCTATGAATGGAAGGTTTCTCAAACACTACATTATTTAAAGCATTTTGATCTTTCATCTCATTGTAAATAACCATTTTATTTTTAGATAGAGTAGTTGAGGTCATCATTCAATAGAAATTGAAGCCTGAGGTGAAGGTGTTACACATTATTTTATTCACCCTTATGACCGTTAATGATGTAAACTTTCTGTTGCCTTCAGAGGGGTCAGTGGCCTGAATTCTTGAAGAAAGAAGGGAGAAGAACTTTCCTTGAGAGAAGAAGTTGTATTTTCCTTTGTAAAAACCCTATTAAGGAGGATTTCTGCAGGCTGCTATATACACAGGGTGCTGAAATGCCTGATTTCCGCAGGTTGTACTATAACTAGGTTGCAGAGTTTCCGTAGGTTGCTCTATAGCTAGGGTGCAACGACCTTCGTACGTGGGAAAAATGAGCATTTTCTCGATGCTTCTAAAAGGAGAAACTTCTATGGTGAGGTGGCCTCTGAACGGTTTGGATCTTACTCACTTTCATGATTTAGTGGGATCATCCTAACCTCCTCACCTTATCCTCTTCAACTTATAAAAGGAGAGGATATCTCATGGAGAAAGTTAGCTTGAGCTGGATTGAGCTTGGGAAAGTTATGTTGGGTTTGAGATTTGCTTTGTCAAGATAGATTGTGAGTAGTTATCAGATACACAGTCTCAGAATCCAGTGGAGAAAGCAGTGTGTCGGAAGTAAGGAACTGTTGGAAGGAACTTGATGACATCAAGGCATCTGGTTGTATCTTTCTTCCACATTATATAATACAGTGGCATGTTTATTTCCCATAAAATCATTAGCATTTTACTACATGACTCCTTGATCACATGTTTAGGTTTTCATTGAATCTACTATTGCTGCTTTCACTTTGGTTGGTTTGTTTCATTGCAGATCTGATTTCACAAGAGCACTAGAGCGAAGCAGGGACAACAGAGATATAAGGAAGCGATATATAAAGGTATGTCATACTTTCCTTCTTTGATGATAAATTCAATGGTAGCTACCTAGGGAAAGCGTCATGTCCTGTCTTGTTTTTTTCTAGATCCAGGTGGATCTAGGGAGATTAGTTTATGTCCACATTCACCGATTTATCCAATAACAAAATTGGAAACTCCACTTGGGAACAAATTGTTTTCCTAGTTTGCCTTTCTTTCTTTCTTTGATTTTTTGGGTTCTTCTTTCTGAGTCACTGGGAGATCCAACTTGACTCTCTAACTGTTTAAGCTCACTGAAAAAACCTTCTTAATTTTTCATTTTTTCCATTTTTGTTTGATTTCCGCACCTTGCTTTGAGGGACAGTGCGACGACTTGGGATTTCTACACCCTACCTATTTAGACCAGTGCGGAAAATCTGCACCCTACCCATATCTGGCCTGCAGAAATGAATGATTTCCGCACTTTGTTAGTCTACAGCCTGCGAAAATTTTGAAAATTTTGATTTTTGATGGTTTTTTCCTTACCCAGACCTTGGATTTAGTTTTGGGGTGTATTTTTGGGTTTGATTATGATTTGTTTACAGTATGCTTGACAACTTTGAAACTGCTTTTAGCCATCTTTGCTTTGTTTTCTTCTGGGAGATTTAGTCTCTTGCTTTGAGTGTCTTTCAGTTACAAAGCACTGTCTTTTCTTTAGAATTGTTTGGTGAAAGAACTTCTTTTTCTTTTATTAAATAGTTCGTGTTAAAAGAGAAAATTGTTTGGGTTCCTTTGTTTCATGTCGATTTGCTATTGCTTTTAGCTATATTTGAAACAAAAATTTTAATTTCTTGCTTTATATTAGATTGGGGGAATCCTTGCATTTGAAGTAGCGAAATTGCATGATTCTTGGCATTTTTTTGTCTTAAATTCTGAAAAATTTTCCCCCTCATGGCCGGGGGGGCCCATGAATCGTGTATTGGTGTACAGTCTATTTTTCTCATTTCTTGAAGATATTGATATTGATGAGTTTTAAAATTTTGGGACATTGGGCATATGGGAATGATAAATGTTTTCTCCTTCTCGTAGCATAGCTTTCAACGAAATGAAAAGGTTACATATTCATCTCTTTGCATAAATTTCGAGTCGGTTAAAACATCATTTAGTCCACGCCATTTTCCTCTTGAGTAACAACAACCATAAAATAAAGCGCTTATAAAAATTGATTAGACATTTTTATATTTTCTGGTAGCAAACCTACATTAGATTAGTTGTAGGGCTTTGGAATAGGTGTGAAAGATAACTTTCTAAAGCTGCAAACAAACACAGAATCTTGCGTTAGGGAGCGGTGAAATCCACTTATTACATTTTGTCCTGGGAAGCCCTTCTAACACAAGGGTCAATCACGAGGTCGGATTGAGACTTGTAGAGTTACTCACCCTACTTTTTTGGTCTTGGTGTAGAGATTTCACGTATTATGGGGGTCGCTTGAAGGTATACCCACAAGGATGAGTGGAATCCTTTCAAGTTGATTTCGGGTTAGATACCCTGCCTTTGTGCGTGGATTGGACTGTCGATTGTTTCCCTAGGCATCACTGTTGTAGTTGGTAACCTTAGTGGCCTAACTATTTAGGGTCTTTACACGAGGTGACTGTGGAGGGGAAAGTCTTCACGGTACCTGGAATCGACGTTGGCCAAACTCACTCAGGCTCCTTGGAGGGTATACCCACGATCATGTGTGGGAGCTTGCACCAGGGTGTAATTCCGTTAAGTAGGTCGTCAATGCAACTTTTCCACCCACTCTATCCCAACCCTTTCTTACTTTGTTCCTGCGACGTTGGATTTCATCACCAACTAGTGTGCTCATTGTGAGGAGGTTTTGTTTGCTTACTTGCTTACTAGATTTTTAGCATGTGCTGTTTGTTTTCCCTAGTGGAATCTAGGTTGGATTTTTGTTTAAATGGCGTCCGTTCCCAGAATGACCAATGAAGGAACCTCTTCTCTAGGGGAACCTTTTGTTTTTCATTCTTACGGAAACATTGGTCCTCCTCACATCGCTACTTTGAGCCTTCCAGGTCTCACAATTGGACTACTGGTATGGTTGTTTTCCACTCAGGTAGTCTCGAATGCAATTAGTGCTTAACTTGTGAGCACTTCCCCCCAAGAACATCAACCTCATTTTGATCCTTTGCCTTCTTCACCAGTAATATATTCTTCACCTTCTTCACCTGTAAGGTCTTCTTCCATTTCATATTCTTCGTCGAGTGAAAGCTCTAAAGCTAGTAACCTGGTAGATAAGAAGAAGAAGAAAAGGAAGAATAAGAAGAAGAAAAATAAATAAGGATCCACACTTCCAACCACTGCCAGACATGTTGGAAAACAACCAGTTATTGTTAATCGTGCTTGGAGTGTTGATGATGTCAAGATCACCCAAACAACCCATAATCCCAAGTACCCTTGCAGGCTTTTCAAGGGTATCCATCTTCTTAAGGATTGCCCTAGTCTATCCAAGGTTATAGAAGCATGGTCTACACACCCTCGCTAGCCCCTGTCATCAGCCTCTGAACAACATGTTAATGACCTCCCTTCAACTAGTCAAGATACTATTGGGAAGAAGAAAAGTAGATTCAAGTTCCTGTGCATGTTATGAAAAGGGAGTCATCTAACTCACCTTTGCGCCCGTATGGACGAAGCCTCAAAATTCCTGGAAAACATGACTGTTTCATAGCCTCAACTTTCAGCTGCTTATCGCAAGCTTACTCTCGACCCACCTGTAGTTTATGGAATGATCAATTCGGTCCCTTCATCGGTTAGTCTGGTTGATCACGTAGTCAACCTGGTCACGTCCTTAGTCGAACCAGTTGAAAAAGTGGTTGCTTCGATCTCATCCTCGGTCGATCCCACTCTCTCGCAAGAGAGTGAAACCCAAGAGGTTGATCCGATCCCATCCTAGGTCAATCCCACTCTCCCGCTAGAAAGTGAAACCCAAACAATTGATCCATTTCCACCCGTCGACCCCATTCTCCCCTTAGAGAATGAAACCCAAGTGGTCGATTTGATCTCATCATCAATCGATCCTACTCTCCATCTAGAGAGTAAACCTGATACTGCCCACGTTTTTCTTGTTGATACAGAATCTACCCTGCTGGGGGACATTCCTCCTCCTGTGGAACCCCCTCCCAGTAATGAGACCATCCTTTTTAATTGGGGTGTTCTAACTGGACCTCGTCTTCCATATCACATTCCTTTCCAGATTACAGTACAAGTTTGTGGCCGAGACATTACTCAGACGCTGATAGATGAAGGTGCATCCGTTAAAATTTACTCTCTCTTTCTTGGAAAGCTTTGGGTTGTCCTCAGCTTGCGCTAGTTACACAAAATATGTTAGCTTTCAATAGAAGAACCAGTCAACCTTTAGGGACCCTTCCTCAGTTTCTTGTAACTTTGGGAGGGAAAACTGTCTTTATTGATGTCATGGTAGTCCAAGACCCCTTGGATTTCTCTTTACTCCTTGGGAGGGATTATGTCTATTCCATGAAAGCTATTGTGTCCACTCTTTTTTGTGTGATATATTTCCCTCATGATGGAAGAATTGTGACTATTGATCAACTTTCATTCATCGGTCTTGATTGGATTACCTCCCTTAGTGGTTCTTATATGCAGATGGTATCACCCATGCCACAAGTAAATTATGTGGTGTTTAATCCCATGCCTTCCACTACCGATAAAAATGAATTGGATATGGTAGTTGACATGGTGACCTATTCGATAGGGCTATTGGAGCCTGAACTCCTTACCCCTCTCGTGACCCTCGACATGTGTTCCTTCTAGAGTGTGTTTCTTCTGTCAAATGAAGATCTCTTGAAATCCATGACTGACTTTTGTCCCTTGACATGGTGTCCTTCTAGAGCATTGTCCTATTGGAAGCCGTGATCAAGAAGAGCCTCGAGCATGACTTTTGATTTCAAGCTCGTTAAAAAATGAAACCAGCTTTGAGCATAGTTTTCTGCTTTCGATCTCATTAAAAAATGAACCCAGCTACGATGATAGTTTTTCTTCTCTATGGAAACCTCATTAAAAAATGAAACAAAGGTTATGAGCATAGTTCCTGTTTCTATGTCAATCTCGTTAAAAAATGAAACAGAGTTCTAGGGATTGAACCTGGATTCACGAGCATAGTTCTTCTCCTGTGTCAAGCTCATTAAAAAATGAAACAACTTGCCCCTCTCCATTTGATTCAAGTCTAGTATTTGAAGCTTCATTTCATCCGCCTGTGATGTTGGATGAGACGAAGCTTGGGGGGCATATGCTTTCAACCTCTGAACTTCATGCTGAAGTTGAGCTGCTAGCTTTTTAAGCTGGGGGCTAAGTACCAACCATGCGAATTCGTGAACCATGCGTTGGGAAGTTTCAAGCATAGTTTTATATGGTTCAAGCTTGTGTAAAAATGAAACCACCTACCTCAAGCATAGTTTCCTCTGGTTCGGGCTTGTGTAAAAATGAACCAGGTCCAAGCATAGTTTTGTTTAGTTTTTAAAATTGTGTAAAAATAAAATCTATCCCAAGCATAGTTTTGTTTTGTTTTAAATCTTGCGTAAAAATGAAAACAATCCCAAGCTTTGTCTTTGTTCTTTCTCATGCTCGTAAATACATGAGAATAAGTTACTGAGCTTAGTCTTTGTTCTTTATCATGCTCGTAAATCAATGAGAATGTAATCAAGTATACTTTTATCACTTTTTCAGACTCGTAAAGGTTATACGAAAAAGGAACCCCTTGGAGTTCCCTTTAAGCTCTTTTTAGACTCTCTAAACATGAAAAGATTACCGAACGACCTTGTTCTGTTCACGCTCATAAAAGTATTTGAATAAAACATTCGATGGGCGACAATTTATCACTTTTTTGGTCTTGTCGAACTATTTTACGAAAAAATAACTGAGAGAGTTCTCTTTAAGTGTTTTTCAGACTCTATAAACATGAAAAATTCCTGAGTTTTCTATCTTTGGACTCGTTAAACAAACATCGAAAGACCCATACGGGACCAAACCACTCCTTCTTAGGGTTCGTTAAACATACTCCAAGGGAATCATACAAAGGATGAGCTTACATTTCAAGCATATGCTATCCTCCTGAAGCTTGTGTAAAAATAAAGAGGTACTCGCCAGAAATGGTGGGGGAAAAATTGGGAAAGAAATGTGTCTAAACCTGTATTCTATGGATGAGTCGCTTTTGAACATGACATCCTTTCACTCACTTGTGTCTAGGTTGGAAAATCCACTTGTCTCTTGATCATACTCCTTTATAAGATTACAAATTGGTTTGTGATCCTTGTTGTTGAGTCAGTGTTTCCAAGACAGTTTTCGTGTCATCAATATGTTCAAAGAGAAGTTCAACCTGGAAAGCCTTCTATTGCATCGACCATTTCTATAGTCCTTAAGCCTTCTATTGCGTCGGCCATCCCTGAGTCAGTATTGAATCACTTGTTACTCTGATCTACATCAAATCTTGTTACTTGTTTTGTGTCATTGATGTGGGATACATTAAGGACCTCCCGTGACGAGCCTTTTCCTGTCGACTTCAACTCATTATCCAGGAATTAGACTTAGAAACTAATTGGTACCTTGGGACTTGCATGCCTCAATGGAAGGTTTCCTCTCTTTCGACAATGGGTTTTCATTATCGATCCCTGATCGGGAGATTCCGTCGAGTGTTCGACTTTAGCTCATTAATTCGCACCCGCTGGATTGTACTAGTGTACCTTGGGAGTCATTGACATTAATGGTGATTTTCCTTGCACTTGTTAACGGTATTCACTAATGATCGGTAATGAAGTGGTTTCTACCATGTTCAACTTCAACACATGTATTCACATGGTTAGATTTGTGATATAGAGTGGTGAAGATGAAGACCCTGGATCTTTTCTCATAGATTCAGGTTACGTTGGAGTATATTCAGTTTGTGCTGTTGCATAGATCCACATTGTATGTCTCGTGGCTATGTTCAAATTTGAGTCTTTAACACATAGACCCACAGTGTATTGTTGGTGGATATGTTTAGATTTGAGTCATATTGGCATGGATCCACAGTGTATGTTTGGTGGCCATGACTTGTCTTACTTGACATAGATCTTTGCATGTATACATTTATGCTTTGAGTCATTTGTATTCTGAGTATGGGAATGCCTACCTCAGTGATGATATATTATTGTACTGTATTTCCCTTTTTTTTGGAAGGTTTCTGACTGACGTGTTCCTTGTTCCCTACGCGCACTCGCCAAAGTATTTCAGCTATCACTCTGTTCTAACTTGATACTTTTGGGGGCTCTTTGTTACACATTATTTTCGTCACCCTTATGACCGTTAATGATGTAAACCTTCTGTTTCCTTCAGAGGGGCTAGTGGCCTAAATTCCTGAAGAAAGAAGGGAGAAGAACTTTCCCTGAGAGAAGAAGTTGTATTTTCCTTTGTAAAAACCCTATTAAGGAGGATTTCCGCAGGCTGCTATATACACAGGGTGCGGAAATGCCTGATTTCTGCAGGTTGCTATATACACAGGGTGCGGAAATGCCTGATTTCCACAGGTCGTACTATAGCTAGGTTGTAGATTTTCCACAAGTTTCTCTATAGCTAGGGTGCAACGACCTTCGTACGTGGGAAAAACGAGCATTTTTCCGATGCTTCTAGAAGGAGAAAATTCTATGGTGAGGTAGCCTCCGAACGATTTGGATCTTACTCGCTTTCATGATTTAGTGGGATAATCCTAACCTCCTCACCTTATCCTCTTCAACTTATAAAAGGAGAGGAGTTCTCATAGAGAAAGTTAGCTTGATCTTGATTGAGTTGGATTGAGCTTGGGAAAGTTATGTTGGCTTTGAGCTTGGGAAAGTTATGTTGGCTTTGAGATTTGCTTTGTCAAGATAGATTGTGAGTAGCTATTAGATACATAGTCTCAGAATCCATTGGAGAAAGAAGTGTGTGGGAAGCAAGGAACTGTTGGAAGGAACCTGACAACATCAAGGCATCTGGTTGTATCTTTCTTCCACATTATATAATACAATGGCATGTTTCTTTCCCATAAAATCATTAGCATTTTATTACATGACTCCTTGATCACATGTTTAGGTTTTCATTGAGTCTACTATTGTTTCTTTCACTTTGGTTGGTTTGTGTCATTGCATATCTGATTTCACAAGAGCACTGGAGCGAAGCAGGGACAACACAGATACAAGGAAGCGATATATAAAGGTATGTCATACTTTCCTTCTTTGATGATAAATTCAATGGTAACTACCTAGGGAAAGTGTCATGTCCTGTCTTGTTTTGTTCTAGATCCAGGTGGATCTAGGGAGATTAATTTATGTCTGCATTCACCGATTTATCCAATAACAAAAGGCCCTAAAGTTTTGTTGAATATTGCTAGTGTATTTCAAGTTTGTACAAAGTTGTTAGTCCATTTTTTCCTTTTTAGAGTATTTTTGAGTTAATGTCCTAAAGGAAATAAATCCCAGTGGTCAGACACATGGTATGTTGTTCTTTACTACCTCACAGGTAGGACAACATCCCCATTGGAGCCAAATGTTAGTGTCATGATTTTTAAGGTAGGGTTATAGGTTTGTCAAGAGTTTGAAAAGTCATGCTTTGGTCTTGGGAAGACCAATCCATTCCTAATTGAGTGTGTATGTTTTCAAAGATTTTTGTCTTATGAAAGTTTTCAAGGTCTTTTGGTCATTGGTCTAAGATTGTTGATATAAACTCTAAATTGGTATGTCAAAAAGAGTCAAGTCATAAGGTCTAGGTGAAAGGTTGTTAAAATGGATGTCATGGAACATAATGACACATTATGAGAGGTAGAGAGTCGTCAAAGGTCATCATGTCATATGTGCTATCTTTCAAAACAATTTTCATACTTGGCCTGCAAAAAAGTGCACACGCTGTGTAAATTCCCTGTGAAAATTGCTTGGTGCTACCCAAACAATCATGCCATCCTAAACGGTCTAATCACACTTCAAATTGAATTTGCTCAACATATGAATATTTTTCCCCTCCCATTTTTTATGCAAAATACTCTCTGTCATTGATCAAAGTCCTTTCCCTCAACAAATTCAAAAGAATCCACCTACTACACAAACTCTGTCCAACTGGCTATGCAATATCTATATGTATGCTACACAAATTTCACACAATGATCAGATGCTACACAAATTTCACACAGTGATCAGACACTACACATCCTCTGTTTCTCAAAATTCCGATGTGCCAAAGTCTGAAGGGTTATGTTTTGTGTCTGACAAAATATCTCGTGCTTATATGCATGAGATCTAAAGACTTATTTATCATATTGATGAGTCCTTTGATACAATTGAGTAAACCCTAATCTTTTTTTTTTCTGCTGTGTAAAATTCCCTGTTAGAGATTTAGCCATTGAAACTCCTCGTCCTTACCAGTCTCAATGTTTTTATCTTACATTTGTAGCATGACAACTCAAGAGAAAAATAAATACAATAAAGGAGTCAATGTTTTGAGATGTGAGCCACAAAGCTTAAAATTGGTAAATTCTGATCCATTATTTAGGGTTTCCTTTGAACAAGCTGGGTGCATGAGGTTTTACGAAAAGATTCAAGGGTTCAATGTGTAGTTAATGAAGGAATTTTCCCTCAGCTTCAATGGTGTCCAGATGAAGATTGCTGATATTACTTTCCGGTATCAGAGGAGACAGTAGCTACTGCAATCAAGATTCCATTTCAAGGGGATAAATGGTTTAAAGGTATGCCTCTTGATCCATCTTTCTACACTGATTTCTTGAAACCTAAGTACAAAAGAAAAATTTTGGTGCTACTATTCGAAGAGAATGCATATTGGAGCATTATGAAAAGTTGTTAAGAGTGGTTCAATGATATTTCACTTGTGAGGGAAGGTTTGATAGAGCATACCAATATCATATAAGGCTTTTAATGCATTTCACATGAAATAATATTTTAAATTTAACTTTTTACCTATATAGAAGCTTAGGTAAAATGTCAGACATAGTACATGCTAGGGCTGATAAGCTTAAAACTAGTTTGTTTAATTTCTCTTTGGTAAAGTTACTAGTGTTGGAAGAACTCAAGAAATTGAACAAAGATTGGGACTCTTTCTTAGCTTCAACAAACATTCCTTTAGACCCAAAAGGAGACAACCCCCTCATCTGTTGAGAAAGTGGCTTCTAAAGATTCAAATGGGAAAGAGAAAAGGTCTGCAGAATAGGGTATAGGGAAAGGAAAAGAAATTGAATATTCTTCACCAAGCCAACAAGCTAAGAAGAAGGGTAGAAAGCTACACTTTGTTGATGAGGTGGATGAAACACCAAAATTGCGTAGTCCAATCACAAGGTTAGCTGCCAAAAGACTACCTATACTGGCCCTGCATACACAATTTGTTGAATACACAGTTCAAGAAGTGGATAAAGATCAGGTGTAGTCAGGAGAGAAATAGAAAATAATTAGAGAGTTACAATATCATCTTAAAGAAGCTCAACATGTCATAGCTCAGTCCTATCATGAAAACATATCATGAAAATAGGAAGATGAAGAGGAAATTGGCTGAAGGGGTTTCTAATATTCAAACACCACAGGATGAAATAGGTTTAAATAAGGAATCAACTTCAAAGTTTTGAGAAGGTTCTAGAGGGAAAGAAATCAAGAAAAGTCCTAAAACAATGGAGTTTACTAAACCTACAACCCCTTTAACAAGATCCTCAACTAGAAATATAAGTTCATAATATAAGCCTGTAGAGGAAACATATGCACAGGGCCAACCTCTATCAATTGAAAAGATCCACACTTCACTTGGAGAGGGTGAGAAAACTGTCAAGTGGCTCAACAAGCAATTAGGGGAAGCATAGGATCTAATTATCCATCTTAGGGAAGAGAACAAAATAGCAGAACTAAAGTTTAAGAAACACTTTTAGGAATGCAGACCAACCATCAACAATGCATGTGCAAGTCTCTCAAATGCCCAGTCAAAGTTGAGAAGAAATGCACTTTTTTTTAGGCAAGTGAGAAACTTGAAAAGGTAGAATGTGTCATTGAGAAAATAAAATAGGTCTCTGAAACTAAGGATAAAGGTTGATGATGAATCCAGGGGGAAGTTAGGCCTACTTGCATAGGTGGATGAAATATAGATTTCATGTTTTTACAAATTTTCCTTTTGATAAACTAAGGGTTAATTTGTTTTGAGTTTTTGTTTGGAAAAGTAACATTATACAGAACTTGCATAGCGAGCTCATGCTACACAAGTGTTGTAAGTACACAAATGATTAAAAGACAATGTGTAATGCTTGATGGATGATATAACAATCATTTTTATCCTTGAGAAATGTTGTAACCACCACCTAAATGAAGTTTATTGAAGAAGACCAATTCGTTGTGTAAACTCACTACACTACTGTTGTAGGTTGTAGTTACACAATGAGCTGCCTCAGATCGCTACGAAAATGTGTCAGGGAGCCTGGTCAATGTTCAAATCAACATCAGATTCATCTCCAACTGTACTAGATGACTCAGATCAGTTTCAAAGTCGAAAATATATTGGAGAATCTTTATTGTCAAGATATTGTTATGCATTAAATATGGTCAAAGAGAACTTCTATTTTTAGCAAGTAGTTTGGAGTTTGTTCCTTCTTTGATGTAAACAGATAAAAAATTAAAGGATAGTAGTGAAGTTC
>ML810996.1:80985-98753 GCA_009831015.1 Picea engelmannii
TATATTTTGATAAAATGTTCTAGAACAAATAAATATTAAGGATTCGACATGCACAAGATCTCAAACTATAGTTCGCTGTGAAAAAGGTGTCACGGATTTGTAAATGAAGGCTTCATGTAATTGATGAAGACACCACTAAATTGAGGCGAATAAAGGGAAAGAGATATTTGTGTGATGTAATTGAATAAAACAAATTTCTTCTTTATACGATGATAAATCTTTCGTCTTATATTTGCTATTATTTATCGCCTTGCTCCCGTTAGGGAGAGCTAATTAAATATTATAATAATAGTTAGATTTGCATTTAGATGATCATAGTTTAGTTTAGATTCTACGATCTCCCATATTGGTAACATGGGTTATCATTACTTTAGGTGGATCACATCCAAAATATATATGTGTCATGGGCATGTAGATGGAAAAAATAAATAGTGGAAATTATTTGTATTTTTGAGAAAGATTTGCCTATTAGTTTTAAGGATATTTGGCTCCATCTTTTGGCACATATGGTTCAATACATTTAATTAAATAATGTGTGGTGAGTTGTAGATGGATGTTATTTCTAACGAGGCACATGAAAACATTTAAGGGGTTTGTAAGGAAATAAGCATGTCCCAAAGGATGCAAGGCTAAAGGGTACATTGTTAATTAATCTTTCTTTTCTATGTTAGAATTCTTGAAACAAATGCATATAGATGCTCCCCTGGTGTGCGATAGTGATTATGATGAAAAAAAAAGAGGTTCTTTGAAGTAATATATTTCACATATATATGGTTATAATTATGTTATTTGAGGAATTATACATTTTTCATTATAAAAAATGAAGAATATTAAGTGCTCATCGACATTGTAAATGATGATGAATGGGATAAAATGAATAAATTCATTTTGTTCAATATCGATCTATTAGGAAATGGGTGGTGATGTTTAATGAGTTGTGTAAAAAATTTATAGGAAGACATACAATCATTTAGAAGGTCAAACTCTTGTATTCCACTCCCATACAAATTAGACCATCAATGGCCCACATAACTCACAAACACATGGGTGAAGGAGAAAATTAATAAATTGGGACTGACCAATAAGGAAAGTGAACTAGATGCACTGAACATAGGAATTGTATGCTAAATGATAGTATATGATAGATTGATCACGAGATTAACTGCAAAAATTTTAATTAAACTTATTTATGTATTTTTACAAGTTTAAGTATAATTATTGATTTTAATATGCAACTTTGTCTATGCATGAAGGTATGAACATATCCTGCAATATGGGAATATGGGCATCACTTTAGAGTGGAGAGCATGGATTGCAACAAATAAACATGTGGTTATGAACTGTCTATTGCATTTGATCAAACAAATCATGTAATTCCAAGGGATACATACCCAATAAAAGATAACTTGATTATGTTGGCACCATTCACGAGATAATTGAGTTGGATTATAGGTCCTTTAGATGTGTGTTTTTAAAATGTAAATGATTTGATAGATTAGACATGAGCTAGATAATGAATTTTATTATATTGACACACATAGAGAAATTTTGGCATCTGAGGCTAAACCATTTGTGCTTCCAAAAGATTGTGAAAATGTTTCCTTCCATCCTAAAATCTCTAACAAAAAATGGTGGTTTGTTATTCCATGCACATGTTGCAATTATTGCAGAATATGATGATGTAAATGTAAGTGATTAAGAATCTCAATGGCTTAGCTCAAGTGGATGAGCGTTGTTGTTTTCTTGAATGAGGTTCCAGGGTCGAATCCCTAGCCAGGACCTTGTTTAGGGCCCCACTTGATGTCCCCACCGAGTTAGGCCCGTAATCAGGCTGAACGGTTTACCCCCTTTACCATCCACAAAATGTGGGGAAGTACTCGGGGGTTTCCCATGCTGTATTGCCAGGAAAAAAAATGTAAGTGATGAAGTAAATGTGGATGATAAAGTAGAATTAAGAGCGTAGTGATTTCAAGTATTCATTGCACTCTTATTCATTTTTTAAAACACACACACACACACACACACACACACACACACACACACACACACACACACATGTATGTATGTATGCATGAATGCATTATGATGATGGTTAACATCCATTGAGACCAAATTTGGTCTCTCGAACCTTAAGAGTAATAATTGTAATTTTTGGATTGATAAAATTGTTGTTTTTAATGGAAAAATGGATTTGGCACCCTCAAATACCCCTATAGCATTTGGACTATGCAATGTTAACATTTGCAATTCCATCAATTCAAAATGATTCTTACCAAATGTTATCTGACAAATTGGTAAGTGCGGACACAAACTAATCTCCCTAACTTCCACAGGAAGCTAGAACAAAACAAGACAAAATACAAACTTCTCCTTAGACTTCATTGTCATATAAACTAGTTCATAGAGGAATGAGTGACATACCTTTTAAATGACGCTTGATCCTCGCTAGTGTCATCCATATAGCTCCATGTTTGGATTTGTGGGATGGTGAACCTATTTAAGAAGCACAAACCAACAAAGAGAGAGAGAACAAATATATATATATATATATATATATATATATATATATATATATATATATATTCCAATGAATTCTATGTATAAGATCAAGGAGTTATACAATAAAATCCAAGACACCTTTATAAGAAAGAAATGTATTGCTGCATTATATTAAAATGGAAAGTGGAGAATACAACCTATGCCTTGATGTTGCAAGATCCCTTTCAATGGATATTTGATCCAACACACACACACACACCTTTACTCCAATGCCTTTGATGAAGAAGATCCACAATCTGACTTAGAGAGCTAAAGCAAAGCTATCTCAGGTATAATCTATAACATAACTCCTCATGCATATGCAAACCTTAGCCTTTTCCATGAGAGATCCCTCTTTATATAGGGTGAAAGAGGGATGGATGAGGAGATTAGGATGATCCCACTAAATCAGAGAAGCGAGTAAGATACAAACCGATCGGAGGCCACTTCATCTTCTAGAAGATTCCCTTCTAGAACATTAATGAATTTTGACTTTTCCCTTGCTTAAGGATTGTCACACCCTATGCACATGCAGCCTACAACGACATTGTAGTCCATATTTGGTGCAGAGTGCGATGATCAAGCATCGTCTCACCCCAAGCATAGAGCAGGGTGCGATGGTCTTCCTTGTCATAGTTTTTGAGGGAGGAAAAGCAAACCACTTTTCTCATTGAGAAAGTCTGTTTTAATATTTTCAGGGAACATGGAAGTGAGTCAAGCACATGTCGTCAGCTGATCACTGAGGTGACCAAAATAATGTGTAACACTGGATTTTAGGTAAAAAAAGTAGTTTTTCCTTACTCTTATTTTGAGTTACTAGAAAAGGACCAATTTGCAAATAATTTAGACTATGACTTTTAAATATTATAGAGTTATAAAAATTAATATTTTTAGTATTATTTATCTGATTATTTTCTTTATATTTTAATAATAAATGTCAAGGTTCAAAATCTCTAAGCCATTTTTTTTTAAACTATGTAGAAGTACATTCAACTTCATATAAGATAATAGGGTAAGGAGTAGCCTTTTTTTTTGAATTTGTTGAAATTTATTCAAACCCTCACGAGGAATGTTCAAAACAAAAACTTCACAACCTTAAAGCATAATGGAGAAATACTTCTTTTTTCTTATTTCAGTGTTGTAATTTAGTCTTTCTACATTTGTTTTTAGGATCATAATACGTGTTCTAATTCTTAATGATTTTTTTCTCGATATTACAGTCCCAACTATAATGAAATTGAAACCAATAACTAAATACTTGAAAAAACACACCTCTCTCTCTCTCTCTCACACACACACACACACACACACACACACACACACACACACACACACATGAAGGTATCATATTGTTATTTTGTGAATTTAAAAGAATCAGAGTTGCTAATTCACAAGCTATATTTGAATGAAAAAAAATCACCCAACATTTGGCTTAACCAATGAGGGCATACAAACATATCAACTCCAAACATAAATAATGTTTTTGTGTTTTGATTATATAGATAATTGATCTCAAACATATTCATTTTTTTCTTTGATAACTTCAATGACTAGGTAATTGACATATATAAATATTTGCAATGAAATTTGTTGATTATGATATTGTGGTGAACACAATGGACTATGATTATGATTAGAAATTTATAATAATTGTTTATATTATTAATATCTTCCTCAGAAAAAATGTCATATCTTCTTATTTATACAATAAAAAGTGTACATTCTACATATGCTTGTAAACTACATCCATGAAAACACTATAAAAATGACATTGAATATCCTTCTCACCTACCACATAAAAGTGGACTTGTCATTAGGACTACCCATTGGGTCCACTACATTTTGTTTCAAATATAAAAATATGTATCTGAACTAAAAAAACAAATAATTCCATCTTTCATGTTTCATTGGTCTTTGTTTATAGCTGTGTTTATACCCCATGAATACTGTACACCCCTCCTTGCGAGGGGGGGGGGGGGGGGGGGGGATTTCCCCCCCTATGGGGTCCGGTGTTGTTGGGAAAAACACCCTACAGACTAGCAAACTAGGGTCAGACTTGCATGCAGATTTTGACCGAATAGAAACTACTTTTTTACCTACAACCCAAGATTTAAACCCCTTTTTCGTAGTAAATGCATGGAAAAGGACCACCAACCTTATTACCAACGTTCGATGTAGATCCTCCATTGCTCTTCGATTACTTGCTTGCGCTACTCCTTCCACAGATGACCTGCACTCAAGACAAACAACAACTATGCATGCATGCTACTTCTATACTCAAGGGTTAGAAATCAAGCATAAATTAATCAAACCATAGACAATTCATGCATTGGGACGGGAAAAGTATTCTTTTTTATTACTGAAAATGAATCAACTTACAAAAAAGATGAGACCGACCACCTCTTCTTGAACTTGATCCTGGGCTCCTCTTCTTCTGTCCTTCAACTTCTTTGCGTTAAATCTCCTTTGGTACGAGGAAAGGCTAAAGGGTTGGGACAATGGATTACGTAAATGGGCAGAGTTTCTTCGCTATATTGTTTCCTCCTCCAAATGGTACCCCTACCCCTTATTTTATAGGCTAGAAGGAGCTAGGGTTTTGGACGAACCCTCGGCCATGCATGGCCGGGAGTTTCAGTTAATTGACCCATAGATTTTTGTTCCATCGACAACTTTCCTTTTTTCGTGATTCTGAAGGTCCACGTGGGCTGTAGTGGGCCTGCTAGCGTGGACTTTTAAAAATGGACTTTTTAGAAGAGTTGTTCAGTAGTTTTTGGCAAAGAAGGGATAGGATATGGCCTGATGCCAGGTAAGCATGTGTGGTGCAATTTAGGGTTATAATAGATGCCCCCTAATGTGTGAGGTCAGAAGATCATCTGATAGCCGAAATACATTACCAATCTTTACTGATGTACTGAACGATTGAGCCCAAGGATCAAGAACTAGGAGGTGCCGTCTGCAAAATAAGAAATGTCTCATCGAGGCGGGCATACCCATGCTCAGGATAAAAAAGAACCATGGCTACCAATCAAATACACTGTAGATCCATGTCAAATAACTATAAAGAGTAGCCGCGAATAATACACAACAAAGCTACATCTCGAAATCAGAAAGATATACATATAGAGTATCCATCTTCCAGAAGCTGATTCGGCCTGATGGCTAGACTTCAGAGCTCGAGAAACAACTTAAAAATCTTCCAAAACTCGGGTAGGAGTGTAATATGAGTATACGATTGCACTATCCAGAGGTCTTCGACGATTTGTCGGTCATGGACTTGATAATCTTGATGATCGGACTGAAGGCTTCAGTGATTTTGAACAAGGACTTGATTGGACGTTCAGGATGGCCGGGTATGCGGACAAGAGACATATTGCAGAGGGGCTGACTCAGGCTTAGTGACAAACTTCCCTTGGACAATAGCACGACAAGTGATAAGACTCAGGCAGCATATATGTTAATCATAAGTCTACGAAGCAGGAGGCAACACAAACTCTCCATATGTTTGGAAGAATAACCAAACGGTGGAGGACACAACTCTATATAGTGAGAAAATCTTCCTAAGGTCGTATTACATCCCATAGTTTGATGAACAAACGGACAGATGTGCTTTATCCAAGGGTGACTCATTATGCTGCCAATAAAGAAAATACTTTTCCCATCCTCTTTTTGGGGTATATTTGATTTTTTTGTTCTTTTCGATAATTTTGGAAAAAAGAATAAAGGAATATTCCGTTACAATGGAGGAACGAGTACTGCAAACATACAATCTCAAGGCACAAGGACAAGACTGATGTTCTGGTGAAATGATACTCGGGAAAAATCCTTCGGCGGCCAAAGGTGTTAAGACGCAGAAGCAAATTGTCACAAGGCTGGTGGATAAGGTATGCAAATGCGGTTAATAGAACACACACTGGTAGCATCCTTCGATGTAAGTTTAACAAGCCCAGAGAAGGTAAGCTCGGTGTTTTTTCATATTTAGAGAGTTTGAAAAAGAATAAAAGAAGACTCGGTTGGGGTACCTTTTTCGAAAATAGTCTAGTCGGTTCAAAAAAGGGATAAAGTAGTACTGATTAGACGTTGATTCAAAACCATTTTAACGAGTGTGACAAGGACAAGATCACTCGGCCAATTTTTCAATTTTAAGGAGTCTGAAGAAAGCTTAACTATGGACTCCATCAGGAATATTTTTCTGGACCAATTTAATGAGTGTGAAAGAATAAGGTCACTCGACGATCTTTTCAATTTTAGTGAGTCTGAAAAGAGCTTAACTATGGACTCCGTGGGGGTTTCTTTTTTGTAAGTTTAGTCCTTCAGGCCCGAAAAAGGGATAAAATCATACCTGAGAGTACTCTTCTAAAGAACCAAATTTCTATAGAGTATACCTTTGTTCGTATAGTTGACCGTCCGGACCGAAAAAGGGGTAAACTACCGCCGGACAGACGTGACTTCAAATTTCAGTTTAACGAGCGTGAAAGGCCACAAGATCGCTCGACAATCTTTTCATGTTTAAAGGGTCTGAAAAGGGATTAAAAGAAGACCCGTTTAAGGAACGTTCTTCTGGACCAATTTAACGAGTGTGAAGAAAAAAGGTCACTCGACAATCTTTTCATCTTTAAGGAGTCTAAAAAGGGCTTAAAGAAGACTCCATAATGGTTACTTTTCTCAGTTAATCCGGACGAGATCGAAAATCATAAATGCAGTCTTGCTGGATGTTGCTTTCAGATCTCAAAGAGAGCTTAAAAAACAACAAAGTTAGCTCATGATAGACTCTTTGTGGGTTGATGCCTGGAATCTCCTCGGGGGAGCTATTTGCTCCGACGAAAACATTGTCTATGATGCCAGGGGTTCATGAGATATTGATCGGTATAGTTTCAACGATAGTTTCCATATTGCTCTCAGCATAAATTTCTTGCGTAGCTAAGAGATTAATAGGACATGGCTGATCTCCCTTCATGGTAACGGTGAATTCTCCTACTTCGATTCGCCTTAACTCTGGGAGAAAATACGATCTGTGATGAAGATCTTCCCAAGGTTTGTCCGGACTAGTCATTGCTTCAATTACTGCTTCGTCAAAAGGCAAGACTAAGTCTAACGAATCGACGTTAGCGAGAGAAATTTGAGCCCAAATAGGCTCTAGAAGTGGATATAACTCTTGTGCAAGAGTCGGATCAGGGTTAGCTGAAGCTTGTTGGACTACAAAGTACGCTACCTCAGCGGCAGACAAGGGCATGGACATGCCTGAGTGCCCCGTCTCATCCATCGTGGCTGATGGTGAAGGAAGAATCCAAGGATCCTCAAAGTAAGTCGTGTGGAATAACAAAACTTGAAAAATCTCAACCTTATGGTGATTAGATATAAATTTGATATCGTCCCGAGGAGGTGGGAAATCGAAAGTACCCATCAAGGATGGGCACAAACCAACTCCTACGTTAATGACATCTGGTTGAGGATTATCAATCATCGGGACCGTGGATGCCCCCAAAGCTGGGTCAGGTCTGGAGAAAGACAGTTGATCAATGGTCACTATCTGACCCTCGTGTGGAAACAACAAGACTCGGAAAACTATAGCAACCACAGCTTGCATAGCATAATTCCAACTCCGTCCTAACAAGAGATTATAGTCGAGGGGAGCATCGACTACCTCTACTTCGACACACACAGTTTTCCCTCCTAACTGCATAGGGAAAGAAGGAATGATGCCATGTGGTCGGAATGAATGACCGTTGAAAGCAGTGAGGAGGGTAGGTGATGGGGACAAAACGGGCTGGCCGATGGCCTTCCAACATGCTAATGACATAGCGCATGTCGAGGCACCCTCGTCGACCACCGTGCGAAAAATATTGCAAGTAAATTTTTTCGTGGGATGAGCCACTACTATCTGAAACGCGACGTGGTAAGGCAGACGAGGTTTTAAGTCGGTTGTATCTAACATGATGGTGCCCGGATTACAAGTCTCAGTAGAGCCCAAAACAGTTAACAAGGCTTTCCTCTGAGCAGGGCAGCTTTGGAGGACCTCCAAAGCAGACATCACACAAGGGGTTTGTGATAAATCCTCCACCACAGAGTAATTCTAGGCGACCCTTGCATTTGGGTTGTGAGAAGCTTTTTTAAATGCACCCTTTGGAATGCATGTCATTGTTTCTCCCAACGTCTTCTCAATCTGTAGAGGAAGATATGGGAGATCAACTTCTTTACTCTTCTCAGAAGCGCTTGGTTTACTATAGTCGTGTGCTCTAGTTGTTATGAAAGCATCACCCCTAACCATATATACATTCGTAGATGAGGCATTGTTTGGAGGAGGGCAGGTTTCTTGGCTACCCCCTTCTGTGCTTGTAGAGGCTTGAGTTAGATTTTGCCCATGTTGAAAGGGATTAGTCAACACTGCTTGCTTTTGTTGTGTGACAAAATTTTGGGCCTCTGCAAGTTGAGGACAAAGATGGGTCGGGTGGTCCTCCACGCATAAGTTGCATGGATACCTCGCCTTCCATTTTTCTGTATTGTCCCTGCCATCATTATCAGTGGGTTTTTTATCCCCCTTACCCTTCTTTCGTTGTTTTTTCTTCCCTTCAGGCTGCTGGGTGGCCTTTGGGTTAGTCGACTACACGGTGTGTACTTCCGACGTTTGGGTAGGGGGAGAAACCAAAGCAGTAGTTTGGCTGGCCGCTGTGTGTTGTATGGATAACTGTTGCAACTATTTTGTCAATTGCTCAGTGGGCTTAGTTTGTGCTGAACCAACAATACCATCGGCATGTGGTCCAGCTCTCTGTCTAGTTTTATCCAGTATCGAACATGGCGCATCTGGCAAGATGTTGTATAATAAACCAGACTGAGAATAGGTGAGCTCAAACTGTTGAGACCTCATGATGGAATTTTCTTCGGAGAAAAATTTGGATGTTGCGACGTATTTGGATAACTGTGGGACCAAAGACTTAAGGAACCACTCAAGTAGGAATGCTGGTGGGACTGGTACTTTGATTAGACTCTTCTGGCGTCTCCATTCTCGGATATGATCAGAGATATGGTCCGCTGTCATCTGTTCTAAATTGGTGAGGAGCTCTGTGCCAACGTCGTATCTCACAGGTAACTGTAAATGGTTAAGGAAGGCCATCACCAGTTCGCCAAAAGAAGAGTATCTTGAGTGATCGAGCTCGATGTACCATTTCGCGACACTCCCGATAAGAGTACGTTGAAACAATCGCAACTATACAGAGTCATATTTCAAGGAGTTAAATGAACACCAAAGATGAAAAGTAGTCACATGATCACCTGGATCTTCATTAGGCTTGGCCTCAAAATTTGGAATGTCCGAAGGCAACTTCATCGGCATAGGAGGCCAATGTGTATCATGAAAAATAGGATCATTTAACAACCTTGTCAAATTTGGCAACTGTAACGTCGCCAGGAATGGTAGTTTGGGTTGCTGCTGATAACCTGGGAAAAAGGGTCCTAGAGTTTGACTGGCACCAGGTTGCCAGGAAAAGTTTGGCTGCTGGCCCGGATTCTGGTAGAAACCATGGACCTGACCAACGTAAAGAATTTGCATCTGTGGAGACATCATCGACTGATTTCCCATAAAGGACATAGAGTGTTGGGCATGGATCGTGTTCGAAGGACTTTGGGAAGGATTACTCCATGCTGGTCTTGATGGGAGAGGCATAGTAGTCTGTCCAGGGTTTCATTGACTGTGGAAAGAATTACCCCAGAATGACATTCCAGAGGAGGGAACAAATCCTTGTCCTGAGTTCCAAGGTCCTGCTATATGTGCCCCCTGCGCAAGAATAGTACCCTGTGCAGGAGTAGTTTGTCCAAAAATGGGATTGCCTCCAGACGGGAAAGCGATTGATGAGAAAGTGTTGTTACCAAACGTCCTGTTCCAAGAAAACGGTGTCGAACCTACCGACATACTGTGCGCAGGTGTTCCTTGACTCCCTACTCCAAATAAACTAGTGTGTGTAGGCTGCCCGACGGACTGCTGATGCGGACCACCAAGCGAAGGGGATGAAGGAGGAATATGACCTCCTGTGTAAGGAAAAGCGTTAAAAGAGACAAGAGTGCCCCCAAGTTGACCTTGCAGAGGAGCGTTAGAGCTCCCTGCCCCTAGACCCAAAGTCTGTAAAGTGGAGTAGGTTAGTGCAGAACTTGTACCCGAAATAGGCATACCGTATGAGAATGTAGGGTCTGTCGCACTAGGTGTGAAGGGGGTTGTGGCCACCACCATAGATGGGTTCGGTCCACTATGCGACGTAGTTATGGCCGAGGCCATGGTGGCTCGGACCGACGACGGTAAGTTAGGAGATGACTCTCTTGTGGTAGCAACTGTGGTGGGAATTGAAGAATTCCCAGAAGAAGTAACAACGTTTGTTTCCATAGCTGTGTGAGTCACTGTCTAGCGTTCGTGAAATTGGATTGGTACAATAAACAGTGCCAAGATATCAGTGGTTGGGGTTTCAACCGAGCCAATATTGGCGGTTGATTCCTCTGGGAGTTGTTCGGGCACAAAGGTTTGTAACCCGGTCGCTTCAAAAGACCCTTGTTGGTCTAGCTTCTGCCTTAATGGTGGCGGGGGTGGCTCCAGTGTAACCGACAACATGCCAAGAAGCCTTCGTGACCGGTGGAACTTGGGATCCTCCACTGTGTTAGAATATCCAAGACACGCTAAGGTATTCTAAACGTTCAAAAGTAACACACACTAAAAATAAGCCCCTAAGAGATAAGTCAAGCAATCACTAAACTATTTTGGAAGAACAGTTACAACAACCAACACTAGAGAAACTTACCGGTGCAAGTGAAACTCGAACACAGAAGCACCCTTCGGGTATACTCTGCAAAGCGTGGCCCAATGTCTGTCCTAGGTACCGCAGTATACCCCCGTAGTCACCTGTGTATGTCCCTAAAAAGATTGGCAACTAGGTTTCCAGCACGCGAACAATCACCAGGCGGGTACAGTCGAAAGTCGGGTAGACCACAATGAGCAGGGTATCAAGCCCAAAACCTGTCAAGGGTATCGAGAGAAAATGGTACGGAATACAAATGAGGACCTCGAACGGATTCGAGACCCACGAAGCCCTGTGGCAAATGCAAACAACGAAATCCCAAAACAAGCCCTCTATATGTGTTCTCCACTACGATTGGTCCGGCTTTGGAGGGGTTATCTCCGCTACCTTTCCGCACGCAACCTCGTGTTTATCCCTTGTGTTAGAGGGGGGTCCCAGATAACTTCCACGAAACTGGACTTAGACACTCCCTATCTTAGACTCTAATGTTTGGTTTTGAATGGCCTTGAAGAGTTTCCTCTCCAACCTAATTCAAGGCCCTAGTCCTGAAGTAGTTTGTGAACCCTACAAACATAAAAGTCTAGTAGATTTTTAAAATTAGCGTTGCTTTTATGGATTTATCTTATGTCAAGGGGTATGAGGGTGAAACTGATGATGTGTAAAGATGAAAGAAAAAATGAAAGAAAAAAGCTGGAAACAAAAGACTTTTACTAAATGCAAAATTTCAACAACTTTTCATAAAAAAAAAGATATATATATATATATATATATATATATATATATATATATATATATATATATATATATATATATATAATTTTTCTAATATTTTATACAACAAACTTAAAGGAATTTCGCTCAACTACGAGCTACTTATGATCTAAGTGAACTGCAAAAACTTACGAAACAAAAGACTTTTCCCTAGCTAATGATGCAGAAACACACCTTTCAACCAAAGAAGAAAATGAAAAGAGATTTATTTATTTATTTAAGTGCTAGTAAATCAACAAAGGGAAAATACCGACAAGCACAAAACCAAGAAAAACAACTTCTGGCTTAAAGCACAGATCGCAAAGAATTAGAGTAAAGAATCACACAATGGCAATAAAAAAAACAAAGACTCTCACGCTTGTCTAAAAACCATAAATTTTTTATTTTTATTTTCTGTCAACTATTAACTGAGAAAAATCAGGCTAAGGGTAAGATGACCTAACCTACTGACTGTTCAAACCTAGACTCAAACACCTGAGAGGAATACTTCCCATCAAAGGAGGGGATGACTGCCCCACCCTAAACAAAAAGTAGCTTGTCCAAGCACGCGATTGTCACTAAAGCAACACGTGTGCAAACACATGCTGAACAGATACAGAAAGCGTGTACACGCGGGATGACCTTGCACAGGCCGCGTGTATATCTAAATCCTAAGAAAAAATATGAAAACAAGCAGTCTAGACCAGGAAGAGGCCTCTGGTATTGATAACTAGGGTCCCTTGAAGGCTTGGATGCTCTTTCTAACAGAAAAGACAAATAATGTAAGGAATAATAAGGCAAAAAAAAAGCAATCTGAGATAGGACTATGAACCAGCAAGACTCAGACAAGATTCCAAAAAACCTCCTGAGAATGTGTAATTCTGACAGGGAAGAGGAGGACTGCCTCTAAGGTTCTCTAAACTCCTACACGCTACAGATATCTCTATAGATAGCGTTCACACGCGAGCTATCAGAGGATAGGGCGTGGGTACATGCATGCAGGCCTTCTGCAGGCCGCATGTACCTCTATGTGTCCCGAAAACTACAGTCAGGCAAAAGTCAGGGAAAGCTGGTATGGAAAACCAGACTCCCTGCTAGCTCAGACCTTACAGAAAAAGACAGGCAACGAAAAAACAGAAAACCTAATCTTTAAACTACCCAAAAACTTAAATAAATCCAGGAACCCTAAAGAGTATTGTCCCCAGTATGGTCGCCAATTCTGTTGTTGGGAAAAACACCCTACGGACTAGCAAACTAGGGTCAGACTTGCATGCATATTTTGATCGAATAGAAACTACTTTTTTACCTACAACCCAAGATTTAAACCCCTTTTTCGCAGTAAATGCATGGAAAAGGACCACCAACCTTATTACCGGTATTTGATGTAGATCCTCCGTTGCTCTTCGATTACTTACTTGCGCTACTCCTTCTACAGATGACCTGCACTCAAGACAAACAACAACTATGCATGCATGCTACTTCTATACTCAAGGGTTAGAAATCAAGCATAAATTAATCAAACCATAGACAATTCATGCATTGGGACGGGAAAAGTATTCTTTTTATTACTGAAAATGAATCAACTTACAAAAAAGCTGAGACCGACCACCGCTCCTTGAACCTGATGCTGGGCTCCTCTTCTTCTGTCCTTCAACGACTTTGCGTTAAATCTCCTTTGGCATGAGGAAAGGCTAAAGGGTTGGGACAATGGATTACGTAAATGGGCAGAGTTTCTTTGCTATATTTTTTCCTCCTCCAAATGGTACCCCTACCCCTTCTTTTATAGGTTAGAAGGAGCTAGGGTTTTGGACGAACCCTCGACCATGCACGGCTAGGATTTTAGTTAACTGACCCATAGCTTTTTGTTTCATTGGCAACTTTCCTTTTTTTGTGATTCTGAAGGTCCACGCGGGTTGTAGTGGGCCTGCTAGCATGGACACTGCAGATCCACGCGGGCTGTAGTGGGCCAGCTAGCGTGGACTTTTAAAAATGGACTTTTTAGAAGAGTTGTTCAGTAGTTTTTGGAAAAGAAGGGCTATGAGATGGATTGATTCCAGGTAAGCATGTGTGGTGCAATTTAGGGTTATAACATCTGGGGACAAGCGGGCCCCTGGTGGGGGTTCGAGGGTGAAGCCCCCGAAGGAAAAAAATATTTGTAAATGTATATTGTAATTTCATAGTAAATCTGGACCGTTCATTATAAGGTTGCAAATATGACAGTAGAAGTTATGTTAGGGTTTTTTTTTCCCTAAAAAGAAACCCTCTTTTATGAGGGAAATGTATTGCGGCTATGTATCATTGTGAATATTGTATTATGAGAGAGGAGACTATGAGATAAAAAAGAGGAAGTTACAATGGGTGTGTTGTAGGCTGTATCCCTTCATTTGCTGGATAATAAAAAGGAAGGACCTGGCGATTTATCTAGTGGACGTAGCCCACACTGGGTGAACCACGTATATTTGTGTCTCTATTGTATTGTGTATCTTCTGTGTTTTATTTCTGCATTTGTTTTTATTTTATTGCTCAGTGATATTGTTTATCTAACATGTGATGGGTACGAGAGGCACACACAAGGTCCCTTTAGCTCCTCCGACACCCCTCCATTTACTCTAGGTATGTTATGGCTCTTACCATTCGACTCTGGTTCAGTTCTTGTGTTTTTTTTATGCTCCAGCCGTTCTCCCTCCCCTCTACAAGTTTTCTGCCCACTAAGAGTATGGATTGTCTCCACGACCATGCCTCAGGAGCGCAACAAGCCCAAGATAGGGCCGTCTTATTATAGCTATGCTGCCAGACAAAGAAAGATTTTTCGCTTTGCTTGAGATCCTTCAACCTCTCTGGTTCGTCAGGACAGGGGGAATGACAAGCATCCAATGGCCTTTGTAGTAGAAGAGATTCTTGTAGATCCAATTATCATTCCGTCAAACTCCCTTTTGTACATTGTTCTAGACCCCCATGACCCGCCCAATACTAACCATTCCTTCCCTGCTGCAGTTGGTATCTTGGATTGGGAAACTTGCACAATTCAGGAAGAAATCTCGTCGAACAACAACCTAATGGAGACCCCCCCACCTCCCTCCACAACTCCCGACCGGGACTCACGCTCCACTTGTTTCCTCTCACCAGAACATTTGTAACTCATCTTCAAGATGCACAGGGACATGCAAGAACAACGACACATGCATACCATGCTCAACAGTCATCTTGACATATTGTACGATGCTCCCTCGGGATCCTAGAGTCAACAACGGTGCCTGACCTGTGCGTAACCGTTCGTATTCACTCCCAATGGTGGAACTCACGCCAGCACAGGCTTCACTGGTTCATCCACTGGTTAGTATTTTTCTTTTAGCTCTATACACTGTAATTGAAATTTTTTTGTAGGAGTTTACATTTCCATGTTCAAGATTCTCTCTTCTTGCTCAGACAGTTTAGACATTAAAATTCACAACCACCTGCTCTGGTTTCCATTTGTTTGGTGGGATAGATGGTGGTTTTTTTCTTTGGTCCAGACAACATATCATGAAGTCACCTTTTCTGGTTTCCACTTGTCTATAAGAACAAGTGACAGGTCTCTAGATATTGTTACGTTATGTATGATTATGACCGGATTTTGAGGCAATAAAACTTTTTATTTACAAAAAAAAAACTCATAACATAGAATTACTTAGTAAATAGTCCATGAATTTTTCTTTTACCCATCAAATAATATCTGGTAGATAATAAAAAAAAAGTATATATATCCTCAACTTCCCAACCCTCTAATTATAAGAGTGATGCCAAATGACAAGCATGTGACTACTTGGTTGGAAAAATCCATCTCTAAACCTAATCATATACCCTACATTTGATTCCATAAGTAATCCTTCTTTTAACAATGCATTTACTACAATGTTAAACTCTCTCTAGACACAATGAGGAAATTTTTGCAAACATGGTCTACATAGTTTTAACAGGTTCAAGCATCATAAGTAAAATCAATTCATCCATCCTAGAGAGCCCATTAATCCAATTTACTACCATATATGAGTCAAGAAACACTTGCAATTTTAGAACCCCTTTAATAGCCGCCAATTTCAATAGACATTTCAAATCCATGCTAATTTTTGCATAGTCGTTAATACCACACCGTAATCCTTCTTTGAATTTTATATAATGTGAATCATTAAAGAATAATTTGTCTCATGCACCATAGAAATCAGGATGCCTTGGAAAGCTCCATCAAAATAATCCTAGCCACCTAACTTATCTATGGTAGGATGAAGCAATATCCTCATTTTCATAGCCTTGTAATACAATTTTATGCTTAAAAAACGGACCTAATTTAAGATGCACATTCTAAATATGGTAGTAATATACTTTAAAATGTCTTAGCATTTCTTGCCAACCAAATACCCAAGAAACCACCAGGGGGAGAGCCTTGAAATCCTTGAGTTATTTTCTCTAAAAATGATTCTTCAAGAACTACCCTTTGGTCTCCCCTTAACACCCACCCCTACAACCTATCATTACATCCATATCTACCCATACCTTACCAACATATGGATAACTATGTAGAATACAATCTATAGTTTCTAACTTTTGCACACACAATGTGCAATGGCTTGGTCCCTATAGACTACATTATTGGAGTACATCCCATGTTAATGTTTTATCTTGAGAACTATCCACATATAAACCCTACTTTTAGGAGGTTCTTTAATCTTCCACACAGATTTCCACCACCAAGCATCACGTTCTTAAGCTAAATCCACACGCATGGTTTTGTATCCTAATTTTGGAGTATAATCCCCTAAAGAAAGGTTCATAGACCAAATGAATGCATACTCCTCCTCTATAATTATTATAGTGGTTCTTCATTATTGATTAGTATAAACCTTGAATTGTATATTTTCTCCCTCTATCATATCTACCATCTTGCTAGACTTCCATCCTTGTTGCTAGATTGATGTAGTATATGCATAAATTGCTTATGCTAGTTTAAAAATGCCTTTAATATGCAACTTATCAATCATATTTATAAGTAGTATATCGGTTTCTCCACACCCAACCCAAGGGTTAGATACTATCCCAACTTTTCCCCATTTGTAACTTTCCAAATTAACCAACTACTCACCAACGGAAAGGACACTATTATAGCCTTCCAAAAAAATAGACACATTATAAATAAGTTTTATTTCCAACGGAAAAGACACTGTTATAGCCTTCCAAAAAAATAGACACATTATAAATAAGTTTTATTTCCTTTATTATCCATTATTCCATAGTTAATGGATCTATGCATTTTTTATTTATCACATGTATCCATAATCCCTCTTGGCAAATTAGCTTACATAGACACTTGATAGCTAAGGCCTTACTAAAAAATAATATTGTTTAAACCCCACCCTTATACCTCTTTTAGTTTGGTGAAATACCATTTGATAGAGGGTGATCCGGATTTATGTAGGAACACAATGAAATACAGAAATACACATAAACGCAGAGATGCAGCGGAAATAAGACTTTATTTCATTGATAACAAATGACTGAAAAATGCTTACAGACAGAATGTAATTAAACTAGCTAAGGCGCTGGTAGCTTATCTCTGAGAAGAGATGTGGCTGCTACTCGCATCCATGAGAAGATGATTACAATGAGGCTCTAGAGGCCTTTTTACAATAGACGAGAATGCCAAAAGTCATAGACATCCAAAAACCTAACCCT
>ML810997.1:0-19805 GCA_009831015.1 Picea engelmannii
CTTTAGCCCCTTCTTCCCACAAGACAAGATGTACCCTGGAAGGTCATCCTAATGGCCAGACTAGGGGAATGGGATGGATGAGTGGGGTATAAGATGAAAAAGTGATAAGATGGTGGGAGCGGACGATGGCTCTGCAAATCCCCGTTGGTGGCTACCCAAAACCCATGAATACTGGCTTGCTAAGTTGCCCCATCAATCACCCCAACAATGGTCAAGTGGATTAGTGTAAGATCCAAGCAGTTATCCGAAATGAAAGAAACCTAATGCATATATAAGAAGGTTATAATGATCAAATATGACACATACCATGATACCTCGGACCAATTGCCTCATGGAGCAAGAGCCCTCTCTGATGCAAGCCCAGGCCAGTAGTGATGGAAGCTGGTACTGCTGACAGGACAAGTCTGGCTGAGAAGAAGAAAGATGGGCCCTCCTGGACCATGCTCAAGTCACTCCTGCTCTCGGTACTCCATGTCTAGGACCATGTGGGCCTCGAGACATGATCTCCTAGTTATCCCTAGATATCGGGGATAACAGGCCCTCCAGGGCCAAGCTCAAATCAATATGGCTCTCGGTACTCCATGTCTAGGACCTGTGGGCCTCGAGACATAATCCCCTTAGTTATCCCTGGGATAGGGGATAACATACCCCGCTCCTACATCCCCCCCGAGATCATACAGTTGAACCCTCTAATGGTTCCTAAGGACTCCGACAACGAGCCAGTGCCCAATTCGCCCCCTCGCCCTCAACCATCAAACCCTGGAGACCTTGACATCATTAGCCTCATCGTCAAACCTCTCTCTCACTCTCTCTCTCTCTCTCTCTTGACAAACTCTTGGGTTTTCCACTTTTCCAATCTTGTACATACTTGTATTTTGGATTACCTTACCTTTTGTCACGGTCATATACATGGGTTTTGAGGTTGTACTACTATAGGTTTCTTTCTTTATGTTATTTTCGGCATTATTTAGCAGTTGCAGTTGCACTGCCACAATGTATTCATACTTGTTGTTTTCTCCAGTCCCATTGACCTACTTTTGTGGTCATTTGTTGGACATTAATAAAATTATTTTATTAATGTGAAATTGTTGGAATTGGCTCGTGATGAGACCCCCTTTCTCTTGGCTATGCCACCAAGAGCCACTACCCTGGTTTGGTGACCAGATAGGTGGTAGTGTCATACCGCTACATGCCCATGGTCATAATAGGTCGGCTCGTGATGAAACCTCCTATCCATCAACTAGTACCTTGAGTGTTTATGTTATCTTATGGGTCCCCTTTTCTTATTGAGAAGCTTTTCACTGCTTTCTCGAGAAGCCCTAGGCGAGGCAAAGCATCTCGAAGGTTTCAACATTGGCTTTTAACTCTTGCCAACTACTTTTACCCTCTGGGCCTTTAGCCCCTTCTTCCCACGAGATAAGGTACAACCCTTCCTAGTGTAGCCAATCCCAATGCCCAAACAAGGATAGGGGAGATGAAAGAAATAAAGATGGAAAATGCTAAGTATGGAGGGAACGGACGATGACTTTTTACAGATCCACCCAGTAGCAACCCATCCTAAAGGGAACTCAACTTACTAGGGCACCCTGTCACCCTTCCAGGTATGAACGAGGCAAAGAGCATAATTTCCAAGCAAACGTCATGAAATGAAGAAGGATTCAATACAACAAATTTAAGTGCTTCAAAATCAGAGTGATACATACCATGATACCCGGACTCATTACCTCATGGAGCAAAACTCACTGTTACTTCAGGACCAGGCTGGTGGGGTGGATATTGCTGCTGGTGATAAGTGAACTGCACTGAAGAAAAGAGGGGCCCTCCAGGGCCATGCTCAAGTCGTCTGGCTCTCGGTACTCCATGTCTAGGACCTGTGGACCTCGAGACATGATATCCTTAGTTATCCCTAGGCTCGGTGATAACAAAGTGTCATGTTATAGAGTTGCACAGCAGGTTTAAACGCAGATCTAGGTGCGAATATAAAATTGGACCATGAAACAAGGCATGAAATGAAGTTAAAACATGTGCAAGGTCCAGCCACAAATATGTGTTAGATGAGCAGATTTTCAGAATTGTACCATAGTTATGTCGTGCACAAGAATTTTGGTAATTGTGTTGGACATTCAGCTATTATGAGTGATATCTATCTTCAGGACTGGTTATTGAATAGATTCGGTATGAGATTAATGCTCAGAAATTTATGAATTCACCAATATGTTTGAGGTTCCAGCCCCCCCCTTTATCTGTGATAAATAAACTACTGTGCGATGGGGCAAATTTATTGAGGGAGGATTAGAGAGTTTAGGAAATGAACCCTGCCACAATGTTTGTGATGAAATCTTACCCCAGCACACACACAAGAAAAAATTCTGGGTTTGATTTTACTCATTAGTCTGCATAGAAAATATCAGATTTAGAATCTGTCTGCAAACCAACTCAAACCATGTTAGATCTCAGAGATAAAAAAAAAATTGCAAGAGAGATTTAACCAGCGAATAGGATAGTGAAATCTGAAAAAAAAAAATTAAACCCAGAATTCGACCCCTGAGAAGTGGGATGATCTAACCCTGCCGAAACATTACAAGATCGACCTTCATGAGCAGAAAAAAAAAAAACCTTGCGAATTTGTGTGGAGCGGATCTGGTACCTTTGGTAGAAGAAATACCTGCAAATCTTGACAGAAAAACTAGCAGAGAAATGATTTGGTCTTGAGAAAATAGTTTTTGGACAAAGATTTGGACCAGATTTGAGCTCTACTTAATAAAACTTCAAAACCCTAGGGCGACCTCTAAAACAAAACACAATCTGAACTCTGTCAAGTAACAGTAAATCGGCCTTCATGAACCAGAGAAACCCTTGCAATTTAGTGGCTGGAGGAGTCGAGAGAGGGCGAGTGACTCTTCAAGGTCGACCTCTACAGTTTAGCAACTCAGTGCTGGTATCGAAACCTTAAAGAAATTATCCCTTGCATGTGAAGTAACCTGCAAAATGAAGAACTCGTGGAGGCACTAGTTCCATCAGATATTAAAAGCAAACTAGACCAAATAAAAGTGAAATCATTCTTTATTAAACCTAAGACCTAGAGAAATGTTATGTTTTATTTTTTTTTATTTTGGTTTCCTTTTTTTTATTTTTTTGTTTTTCTTATTATTTTCTTACTTGAGAAAGGAAAAAAAAAATTAAGTCTAAATAAACCCTAGTTCGTTGGGCTATGGGGTCATTCACCCTGGAAAAAAATTCTGTATCTCTGAGAGGTTCTTGGAGATCCTTATACCAAGCAAATCAATAAGAGGAAAATCCAAGGTACAGTAAACCTTACAAATTTTCACGAGGAAATGACAAAGTATGATCGAATCCTTAAAAGACTGCTAAAACTAAGTCAAATTTATAAGTGAAAAAGACTAACACTAGAACATTAGTTTTTTCAAAATATAAAAGATAAAGAGGAATAAGATAGGTTATAAGCCATACCTCATTCAATCATAACTTTAGCAATCCTTGCTCAATTAAAAAAATTTGTCTATGGTCTTACCATTATTAAGCACAAAAAAAATTCTCACCCCAAAATGAAGCTTCACAACACAATGCTTGAGCAATAAAAGTTCTTTATTCTCCCAATCCAAATTGTCCATACAAATGAGAGGGCTTCTCTTTTATAGGTGAAGAGGAAACCCTAAACCATTTACAAATACCATAAGTAAGAGGAATACCATGGGTAGAACCATGAACCAAATAATATTTAAAAGAGCTCTTTACAGTAAACAATGATTTTCTCCTATGATGCGGTCAAAATCACAATAAAATAGTGCTTTTCTCCTCCTTGACAAGGTCAGTTACCATAAAATAATATTTTTCATGATATCTCCCCTTTAGGAAAGGGTCAAAATGGTCAAATAAGCTCATCACCTTCTTCCATTAATGAAATAAATCATGTGCCAAGCTGAAATTCGCCCTTCCACTTGAGTTGGGATATTAAACACATGCTCAAATAGAAAAAGGAGTAATCCATGTGTCCAATGAGTCCAATAACACTCAAATGTGCAATATTTACCTAGGATGATGGGTCTAACCCAGAAAATCATTAATTCATAGCTCCAACTGAAAATTTCCTAGTAAACCGAGCATTTTAATTTAATTTGACACTTGCCTAAGTTTTACCTAGGGAAACATTGTTAATAATTTTAAATGAGCCCACTCCCAAAGGAAGCCCATATTTCCTAAATTGCTTAGGTGGAGGATAGACAATTAGTGAAATTAATGATGAAAGGGAAAAGGGGAATGCTTATGTGATAACTCTCAAAGTTGTAGACATCCATAGGCCATTTTGACTTCTTCTTTTTTTGAGCTTTATTTTTAGCTAGGCATTCTCATATTAGCCTTCTAGAGGGAGCCTTAACTAATTCGGTCTGCACACACTTCCTCTTTCTTTACTTTGATTTTTTCTAAGTCCTTTTTTATTTAGATAAGCATTTTTCTCTTAGGACTTGAGAGGGGGGGGGGACCATAGTGAAGTAGTTTATACTTTATTTCACTTTGCTCTTCACCTCTTTAGCCTTCATGGCTTTATTTGACATAGGATTTCTTTGATTTCGACCTTTCATTTTGACCTTTGAGTATCCATACATGACAGGGTGCTATTTTTTCTTAATGTGGATGGAAACGAGTGATACTGGGGAAATAGAAAATGCTTAGTGTGATTAGGATATGGATTGCACTACCCAGTCTAAACAACCTAGTAGTATGAGTC
Source organism: Picea engelmannii (assembly GCA_009831015.1). Taxonomy (NCBI): domain Eukaryota; kingdom Viridiplantae; phylum Streptophyta; class Pinopsida; order Pinales; family Pinaceae; genus Picea; species Picea engelmannii. Next base: position 4,748 of record ML810997.1, read on the forward strand.
ATCTTAGAAGAGGGCATACTTCTAACCAAGAACATGTTTCCCAAGGTAACACGACACAAGCGAGAAAATTGTATATGTTATGGCATCCTAGTCAACTGTCATAAGGTAACCACCACTTCATGACATGCCAGGGGGTTATATCATCATAACTAAACAAATATTACACATGGAGCATCAATGGAGTGACTGGATCACCAAGGAGTATCTGAGCATCTGAAGTAAGCGCATCATGGTTCATCTTTTGTCTTCCAACATCATGTCACAAATTGGAGAATGGAAAGGATTGAGTCTAGAACTGATCCAAGATGATTGAAATCTCGTGCAAGCGGGTACATGATATTGTTGTAAGGGTATCCAAAGATTGCTACCCCTGAGAGGGTAACAGGCACTACGTCACCCTTTAGGGCATGACGTCACCCCTAAAAGGGGATTTTCTTTTGTAATTTTGAATTTGAAAGTTGTAAAGGAAAAAAGAGGAGGTCGGCCTCCCTAATTTGATGTTGACATTTTGAATTGTGGACAAATGGGTTTTAGGTGACCTCCTATAAAAAGAGTTCACCCCATTGTCATTTTGGACATAACTCACTTGAGAATTACATATTGTTGGCTAAAATTTTCGCCCTACTAGAGAAAATCGCATATCTCTCTCTCTTATGCTCTATGGATGCTACTACTTGTCTGTTGGAGGAATAAGCTAGGTGCTATCTCTTGGATGCTTTGTTCTTACTCTTGTGATGGAATATTCTTGGTAAAGAAAGGTTTATCTTGCTAATTCTTGGACTAGGTAAGAAATTTATGCTTTGTGTTGTTTCGTTCTTGGTTGCAAGGTTAATTTTGTTAAGCTCTTGGAGGAGTATAAAGACATACACCCTCCACTAAGATCTATCACTATTGTCTTGGATAAGCTATTTTGCAAAAGGTTGCTAGGAGGAGTAAAAGGGCTTACACCCTTCTAGATTTACCTAGCTAGGTTTTGTTTGCTCAAGGGAGTAAAAAGGCTTACACCCCTAGAGAAGTAACAAACTCTAGCTCTTACACAAGAGACTCCATTAACCCAATTGATAAGGCACTAATCTAATTTGCATTGGAGATATAAAATCATTGCTTTGGTATACGTGAATTGTTGAGATATTGCATTTGTCTTAGTTGGAATTGATTCTACATGCTATAAGCTTGTTTGTTCCCTAAGGGCGTCTTCTTTAGCCAAGTGATTCTCTTTGTTGTTACAAACTAATACTACAGCCATTAGGGCTGTTGCAAAATCATTCTTTCATCATCTATTTCTCTCTAATCTACTGCTGAAATTCACTTGTAAACCTCGATAATTGTTCTACTAGTTATTGGCTAATTTTTGGGTGGTTTACTCATTGATTTATGTGGCTAGATTTTGATGTTGTAGCAATTGTTTGCTACAGCCACTTGGCTGTTATAATAACTAGTTGATAACTCTTAATAAACAGCCCTTAATGCCATCAAAGTCTTGCTCTAAACATTGGAAGTTTGACTAGTCATTGCTAGCTTTATTTCTGATATCTTATTCTAGATTTTGAATGGTTAAATTTGCAGCTATTGTTATCATTTGTTGTTGATATATTTATTTTCATACAGCTGCAATTTGGGACAGCAAGGGATTTTGCTTGATCCCCTTTGGTTTAAGGCTTGTATATCTATCATTTGTCTTGTACCGGGCAGGGCTAACATTGTTATGCAGGTATTCAACACTTGGCAACCATTTATCCTTTCACAAGACTCATCCTCAAGCCTTTCATCTTCTCCAAACTTGACCTATAGGGGTGTTCATCATCATCATCTCACTTTCCATCTCAATCCCCCTAGGGTCACCAAGATCCCCCCCTTGTGGTGATTTATCATCACTAAAACGAGGGGAGTGTCTATCTAAGGTGACAGTGGGTAGGTACTCCCGTAGTTGTCACACATTCATGGATTGGGTTGGGCTTTTCCCAAGCTACAGATTGCGCGGTAACATGTGGCATGGAAGTTATCTGAGATGAAATACCCTCTCACCGACCATCAAGATTTTTTTACTTTTCTTATGGACAAAGGCATCATTTTTCATCCTTCCTCACCACGTGATGGCAACTCAACCTAGACAAAAATTTAAGGCACGTATAGTGGCTGAGCTTGTATATCACAATGTGACTTATCACAAAGCGTATGGCAGTTGCTAATTCCAGAGATACCTTCTTTAATTTCTTGATGGAAAATAAAAATGATAACAATGTTGGGCTATTTGCAACTTAATTGACACAACAATTTTTCTTCCTTTTTGGTCAAAGTATGTGGCAGTTAAAGTAGACCTTACTCCCTACATGTTGCCACAATGTGCAACGAAGGAGAGAGTCCTTTACTAACTCATAATTTTTATTCTCTAGTGTAGAGATGTGACTAAGAGGAGTGCACGAGTCATCCTCTCTCTCCAATATCTTCATTTGTACTTGGTCTCTCTCTCTTGGAGTTGCTAGAGTTTTTTTATCTTCTTGGAGTAGCTTGAAGTCTATGATTAGGGTTTCATCCCTTGGAGATTTGGAGATTAGGGTTTTAAGATGAAACCCTAGGTTGTATTTGGTGAAAAAGAAGAAGAGGAGACGTCTTGCCTTGGAGGACTAGCTTGAGTGATACATGCTTGTTGGATCTCCTTGGTTGAGCTAGAGTTTTTCATTGTTTTCCCTAGCTAGGGTTTTGGAAAACTAGTGGATTGAACTAGCCTTGTGATAAGGCTATGGTATGTACAACAACTTCATCTTATGCATATTAATGAAGTTTTCTGCTGTCCAATACTTGTGTAATCGCAAATTTGATTTTCAGCCATCTATATTCTTCTTGATTTGTAATTTTCAGCACTATATGTATTGCTGATTTGAAATAAGTTAAGGGTGAATATGTTCAGTGATTTAACATTATAATTGAAGAATACAAGGGCAGATTTACTGCTATATTTACAGCTGTTATAAGTGTTTTCAGATCTGGTTTATGCTTGATAAGATTACCCTATAGCCTTGAAACAGTTAGATTTGGTAGCTCGGAGGTACTTCTGCATTGACGACGCCCAGCATGCAGAAGTGACCGAGCACATTTCTCCCTAGTGATTTTATTTTTATAAAGTCAAGTTGAGCCTTTTAATTTTTTTAATGTGTAAAAGTAGCTTTATGAGGGTGTGGGTCACTTAAGTGACTTAAGTGATCTCAACGGACAATTAAGTCACGACCGCTGATCTCATGAGGGCATGATTTAATCTTGACCATCAATCTCATTGGAAGACCAAGGGTTAGGGCAGTTACACATTGGAGCATGCATAAAGGCAGCATTAGAGGAGAAGAGAGCACACCTTTTGAAGAGAGGAGAGAGGGAAGGTGAAGAGTCACACATCCCAAGAGAGATTGAGCTTATAGAAAAGAGGGAAGCAGCAAGGAGGATAGGCACGCATCCCTATGATAGGATTGGCATGCATCCCAAGGTAGATTTCAGCATTTATTTCAGTCCATGCAATACAGATTTGGAAGGCCGTACAGAAAGGAGGAACAGAAATCAAGGCAACCATTCAGGAGCAGTTTGGCACGATTTTCTAGGCACCTTGCTGTGAGAAATCCGTACAGCAGAGGACTGTACAATACAGTTCTCAAGCACGAATTTTGAGGCATATTTGGAGCTGGTGCTGACTGTACTGGGCCGTACAGGACGTACAGCAGAGGCACATTTTTCAAGGCAGCTTTTGGCTCTGTTTTCGAGAAGAATATTGTGCAAGGAGAGTAAGATAAGTTCTGTGTATTTAATGCTGATATTAATGCTGTTGTAAATGCAGAAATATTTCCTAGAGCTCAATAATAAAATCTCCTTGAACTGGTTTTCCCCTTGTGGGTTTTTCCAGGGGCATTGCCCAGAATTTCTAGTGTTCTATGGTGTGATTTGTCTGCTGTTCATTGGTATTCCGCTGCTGTTTTTATATCATATTGCTTAGTTAATGTATTTTTGCTCATAAACTGTTGTAGAATGCATGTCTTCTTGTTGCATTACAGTCTTAGATTTATTGGAGGTTGAAATCAGATTTAACTAGGTGTTTGAGCTCAGGTTTTTACAGAAACTCATTGAAACACTTTGGTATCTTTTCTCTTGGATTGCCTAGATGATTGAGGTTGCTAAGAGTTAAAATACTGTCCGTCGCTGCTGATATTTTTTTCGTATTTCATAACAGCCCCAAGGCTGAAAATTCACAGGGTTAAGATCCAGGAAACCTCTAGGAAAGAGATCAGATTTCTATTCTGTATTAAAAGTCGAAGAGTCCAGAAATTTCTACATGGTACCTAAGCTTTTGTGGCTGAGATCACTCTAGGTGTAAGAGTGAGTTTGTATTTCCATTGAAGATTACCTGGTAGAGGTATTGACCTTGTTTGTTGTTGTGTGTGATACCCTAGGTTTCTTGGGAAAAGCACTTGAACCCTAGAAGAGGTTTTGTCTACTTCATATATTGCTGATTTGGTGCCTTGCTCAGGATGTGTAAGGTGATTGTCAGTCTTAGAGTATGAGAAGGTCAATGGAGCTTCAAATTTTCTGCCATGGAAGCTTAGGTTTCAGATACTTGTGGAGGAAGCCAATCTTTGGGAGCACGTCGAGAAGGAGATTCCAGAATAGTTGGTCGTTCATCAGAGGAAGGAAGCCAAGGTGAAGAGAATCATTATTGATTCTCTGAAGGATTATTTCATCTCTCACATTGCAAATAAGAAGACAGGTAAGCAAATGTTTGATTTCATAACTCTTGTGCTTCTCAAGAGATGCTCTTGCAAAACCAGCTTTCGATCATTCACATGAGCAAGACAAATACTATGGTGAGCTACTTGACTAGGATCTTTGAGTTGAAAGATCAGTTGGTCGCCATTGGAACAATGGTGGAGGATCAGAAGTTGGTGTCCATTGCCTTAAAAGGACTTGCTCCTTCATGGATGACTTCTATTCACGGTGTTTGTGATCGAGATACCTTGCCAAAGTTTCAAAAACTTTGGGTTGATCTTATACAAGAAGAAATCAGATTGCAAACTTATTCAAAGAAACAAGGGGAAGTAGATGTTTGGCCTTCTCGGGAAGATGAAGAAGGGTAGCATGAAAGGATACACGAAGAAGGAAGGTACAAATACAAGAAATAAGGACTTCAGTAAGGTGATGTATTTTCGATGTCATGAGATGGGGCATTATGTCAGTCAGTGTCCATTGAAGAAAAAAGGAAAGGATATGAAACAAGTTGCAATTGGGACTATAGCAGGTGTAGAGAAGGATCCCTCTCAGTTTGAGACTGCCTTTTCCATGGCTTCTTATCTATCTCCTAATACTGTGTCTAGTGTTGGATGGTATGTGGACAATGCAACTTCGAGACATATGACATGACAGTTCTTCATTCAACGGGTTTCATGAGCAAGAGGGAGGCATGAGCGTGGAGCTTTGTGATGATGCCACTTATCTTTTGAGAGGAATTGGCTCTATTTCTTTTCAGATGCCTTTAGGTGATGTTCTTGAGCTAAGTGGTATTCTATTTACTCCTCGTTTGAGGAAGACTCTTCTTTCAGTTTCCTGTATGATAGGTGTAGAATGGAGAGTTGCATTTGAGGGACACGAATGCACCATTAGTGATTGTGGTCTAGCTAGTCCAAGGACTTTAGCTATAGGGGTGAGATAGGGTGGCCTGTACAGGTTACTGAATGACCCATTAGCACATGTACATTCTAGTGAGAGGTTGGATGCATCTTCTAGTTTTGAGGAGGCTCGAGAGCATACAGGAGCACCCAGGTCTTTAATGAAGGCGAGTATACCTCCTACAAGATATGCTAGTCATGTTGCATTGGTTTCTTCAATCCATATGCCTTTCAATTGTCTTGAGGAGAGGTGTGATACCTTGATGGAGGATGATGTTGAGATTGATTCCAAGATTGCAACTAATGGGAGTATTTTAAAGTACAGCGACAAGGTTGATAGATTCTCTCAGATAAGGGGAGTTTCCCATGATGTTACTCTTGCTTCAATATTCTCTCAAATGAGGGAACTGACCTCATTCATGTTGTTTCAGTTGTCGGAGGATTTGAGGTACATGAGAGGGATTCTCATGTTGACAAGTTCTTGATGGCCTTGCATAGGTTGTTACCTATACCACAATCTTGGTATTCTAGGATCCAGGAGTTGACTTGTGCAGATTTCCATCATTGTGACCTTCATAAATTTGATCCACTTGTTTTTATCTTGTATGGAGACGCAATTTTCTTTACTCGATGCCCTAGACAGTTCATGATGTGGCGTCCATTGATTTTGGCTCGTAAAGTTTAATTTGGAGGATGTTGGAGTTTGGCATGTTTTTTTTCCAAGATTTTGTTCCTTCAAATTCACATCTGATCAATATTCTTTAGAGGATCGAGATGTTGTGAGAGAATGGGTGTCAGTTTCTTTACAAGTGACATTGGTTGTTTCTGGTAGTGTAGCAAGTACAAATTTGTAGGTTGTAGGTTTGGTGGAGTTGCAGAGACAGTAGACAGGTGTCGGTGTAAACACTTTCCTTGTAAAGACGGACTATTAGCTTTTGGGTTACTCCCAAAGTGTTTACACCATGTTTGGGGGTGCTTCGTGAGATTGGGGTACATTGTGTATGTTCAACCCCCGAATGGTCTGAGATGCATTTGCACATGAGGGATGGTCCGTGATGGATTTGCACATTGGAGATAGTTTGCTCAGTGGTTGCTTGACCTCAATAGGGTGCTTTCTTAGCATTCTTCCCTTGGGCATTGGAGTTCTCTTGACAGCTTGGGGGACATCCTTCATGATGGCCACATGGAGAGGTTCGCTTGCTTGGAGAATGCCCTACTTAGGAGGAGGAGCATTGTGCATCTTGGAGGAAGGCATTAGGCCCTAGACAACATGGGGCAGCTTGGATTCTTATATGGAGGCTTGGAGTTGGCTCAAGATGCCTGGGTTGCGAGAGTGCTCATGCAAAGCAAGTGGACCCAGTGGAGTACATGGCTGAGAAGGATTTATGGTATCTTTGGAGGCTTGTAGGAGTGTTGGACACACCTTTATGGTATCTTTGGAGGCTTGTAGGAGTGTTGGACACACCTCTTGGAAAGCCATTGCATTTGGAGTCTTGCTTGTGGACAACATCACCTTGGCACTCGACATGCATACCCTTGGAGTGTAGTGCTCAACTTGTGTGAGACTACATGTGTTTATTGTAGGTTGCATGTAAGAGAATTGGCCCACATTGTATTGTTGGCCTCCCTTACCTCTCATACAAATAGAGGAAGGAGAGAATCCTTTACTCACTCATCATTCTTATTCACTCTAGTGTAGAGATGTGATTAGGAGGAGCACACTAGTCATCCTGTCTCTCTTATATCTTCAGTTGTACTTAGTCTCTCTCTCTCAGAGTCACTACTCGATTCACTTATGTAAATATCCAATGTAAAAAGGGCAATAGATTAAAATCCATATAGGACAAGTAATAAATAATTGAATAAAATATGATGAATGATTACAATGAGAATGAGGACCGTATATATACCCATGCAGGGATTCCCTTTCGCTAAGAGACGTGACCTTTCATTAGGAAGGTGTCTCTTCATTACATATTTAGTTATTGGATATTAATTATTGATTGTTGATTATTTATTAATATTTGTATTTTATATATATTTATGTTCGCTACACTGCCTTCTTGTTAGCACAAATTTCTATCCTCCAATCTGAGCTGATAAACCTGTAATGTCAGCGGTAAAAACTTGGCTAATTCAAGGAGAAATAGCCCCAAACCGTCATGAGCTAAACCCCTCTCCATTTTTGGGCTAGTGCTTGCTAGCCTCTGGGGGGAGTCCCTATGCACAAAGAAGCACCTTGCTGCTGATCTAAGGTCTGATTTCTGCGTTAAAAATTAAAAAATCAGCGATCTGTTTGTCTTGGACAGCGTGTAAACGCAGTCCAAAACGATAAGAAAAACAATCTTCTACACTTGGAGGGAACCTGCAAGGTTAGCACAGTGACAATAGACTAGAAAAAGGAGGAAAACTATTCAAAATGATTGAAATTAACCATGATAAACAGTTCAGCAAATGACATATCAGATCACAATTTTACCATAATACCGCCAAGAAAGAGGTTTGAAGTACAAATACATACTTCTTTATTGATTCCGCTTACAAGAGAGTTGTCTACACCACACTTAGCAAGCCTACAACTGGTACAATGACTGCTTTGCTCAATGACAAGCCACTAGACTATAGAGAATGAGAGAGACACTATGCTGCTACTACCAAGAACCGACCAATAACCACTGTAGAACATCCAATATATAGATCCAAGGAGACGCATAGGTGGCTAAGAAAGGAAAATATGCGCATGGAGTGAGGAAAATAAAAACTTGGGAGTATGTATGCGCAAGGGGGAGTGAGGAAAATCTAAACACGAGGTAACAAGATTATGCATGAGTAAAATAAACATCCACGTATGGAGAGAGAGGAGAGGATGTGCGCAATAGTTGTTTGAGATGATGCGCATGATATAGAAATAAGTGATGGTTAATAGAAAACGAAGGAGGTGAGGACCATGCTTGAGGATTCGCATATGAGTAAGTGAGACGATGGACTTAAAGACATGCAATGAGGTAGATACATAAGGAGTGCGATAAGTAAGGGACCCCCGCGCTAAGAGATGGTGAGTGCATGGTCATGTGTGAGGGTAGAACTTAGGAGATTAGTGCGAGTGGAGGAACGGAAGAAGAAGAAGAATAAATTTTAATGTCCACGAGGCTAACAATAGCCTATGGGAAAGACCGCCTCATACACTGATTTCTGCATTTCAGTCATTTTCTTGTTCAACTTGATGATGAGCTCTCCCACTTTCTCCACAATCCCTTCGTTGAATAAATTATTCCAAGAGTTAGCTGTTAAAATACTCACATAACTGTCCCTGTTGTTTTTGAAAGCTTCACACTCTAAAATGAAATGTTTTTCTATTTCCACTTTTCCGGAGTTGCAGAACATACACCCCCTTTCTTGCCAAGCTTCCTTTGGTCTTTTCCAACACCCGGTTTCACAACGGAGTTGATGGGAATTAGTTCTTAATTGGGCAATAAGCATTTTGGCTCTCCAAGATATATTGGCCCCTATGTGCGCTTTTTGATGGTGGTTGTAAGTGGGGTTAAACTCTTCAATGTAATATTTTTTCTTTCTCCCTAGCCCTTTATCCCAGGATCGCTTGTGGAACCTATCAATAACAAAATCCTTTATCTCTTTACTACTTGTAGGGCACCTATTCAAGTGAATATCCCATTTTTTAAGCAATTTAGGGCACGGATAAAACGATTACGGAAGATGATGTGAATGAAGAGTTATGGAAGCATACACATGGGTGGATGGTGACATGGGAGAAGGAAAGTACAGATAATGATGTAGAGAGGGAGTTCGGATATGGATTAAATGAATGCATACGTGGCGTTAGCATGCATGGAGGACGGCGATGGGTAATAAAAGGGGAATACGACATGCACTTGAGCATACGCATTATTCAAGTCATGCACTCTTAATTTAAAGAATCAATATTATATTAACATGCACTTTATTCAAAGGGGAATGATCATACATTAACTTAAAAGGAGGTATGCAAGATAAAAGGTAGGATAAGGGGGACACTTTAATGAGCATGTTTTATAAGGGGGGGACAAAACCTTTTTAACCAATTAAATAAAGTGAACTTTTAATTAATTAATTAATTAAATAAAGTCACACTTTAATTTAAAGTGTGTAAGGTAAGTGGGTCTTAGAAAGTGGGTTATTTGAGTTAGGAAAAATGAAGGGTACGCTATGAGAGGAGAGGGTTAGGATAAAAAGGTAATTAATTAATTGGGTTAAAGGGTTAGGATAAAGGTTAGTGAGGGTGGAAAGGGGAAGTGGGTTTAGGATTAGGATAAGATAGAGTTAGAGGGTTAAGTGGCATAGGAAAAAAATGGTTTAGGGACTATATGGAAAGTGGTTTTATGGCGGGTGAAGAAGAATTAGCGGAAAAAGTTAGCCTAATTGGCTAAACTTTCTCCATGGAAATGCCACACATCTTATGTGCCATTGGTCAAATGATGCCACGTAGATGCCACATCCCTCTGATACTCTGCCACATGCCAGAATCTGAGGGTGCCACTTGGCACTGCATGGATGATAGTTGTACATGCTAAATATAGACATTTCTAAAAATAGAATCCAACTCCTAAATTTTAGGAAACTATCCACATCATCTAGGATGACTGGGAGAACACTACCAAATGTCACTATCTAAAATTAAACACTGCTAAAAATAGAAAGTCATCCAAATTCCCTTGACTTTATACTCATTGATCTCGTCTTTCCGCAAGGGATCTGAATATACGATCAGAACTGACATGCGAGCCCTGATGCTCAACCTGCTAAAAATAGTAAAGTGTGCCACATCATCTCGAAAAAGGTCTAAAAGGCTTTGGATGTCTCAAGGAACAATACTGCATGCTCAGAATCTGAATCTCGGGCCTAGAGCAAAACCTGCTAAAAATAGAAAATTCTTGCATGTCGCCCGAAAAAGTGTCATCAGGTCTAGAATCCTACAAGGACTCATACTGTATGCTCAAAATTGCCCCAAACTGTCAAGAGACCCACTCAAACCGTGTATCCTAAAAAATAGCAACACATGCTCTGTGTATATATCTCTCTCAAAATGCATGGAAACTAAGCCAACTCTGACTCTGAATCAAGCAACCATGTATTGATCATGTACCTGCCTCATGTGGGAACCAAACTCCTGCTCAACATAAGTACTAAACTCTGGGAAAACCTCAGTATGTTGGCCAAAATACTGCATGCTAGCTCTTAACCCTCAAGATTTTCAAGGGATCTAGGGGTTAACACTTCTCCTTTAGAAATGCTTTTGTAAGGTAGCTAGAGAGGTAGTGGGGGGGCCCAGAGGGCCCATAGTGATAATAGTGGAGGTCATTCAATGTAAGGTGGACTAGGTCCACTATATTATTAAATAAGGCCCACTATGGTAGTTAGATATAATAAATGTAAGAGGAGTTCTTAGAAGGTTCTACTTCTAGAAGATTCCTCCTCTAGAATGTTCTTAGGTGATGGTAGCACTATATAAAGGGGTTCAAGCAATGTAATGAGACATGAAGAGAATTAATGTGTTTGGAGCTGAAGCTCATTAGGAGGAAGCCCCCTCGAAGAGGCAAGTGAACAGGAGAGGATCCCTTCCATAATAGGATCCATTGTATGGTGTTGCCCTACCTGAAGGGTTTGGTAATAATAAAGTGTGGTTTCTCATATCTTGCTTAGTGGATCTATTGTGTATTCAGTATTTTTGGTTATTATATTGGTAGATCTATTCAGGTTCTTAACAGCTTTTCCCTCAAAGCATATTTATGGAGAGGCTTACATCTTTGTTCTGGCTCGCAATGTCTTCGCATGATTCTTTGTTTTTTACGTTGTCAAGATTGACGATATGAGATGATATGAGTGAGGAAGAATCAAGCAAAATTGTCGAATAGTGAAAGGGTCAGACCATCCTAATTCAATCTTTTGCGGAACGTTGCACTTCCACGATGAATGGATATCATGAGACTTAATTACGCTAGTATCAATATTTTTCGGACGATAACTTAGTCGTTCCCAACCTAAGTGATATTAATACTTTGATTGTTTAAGGTATCTTCTTTTATGATTTGGATGTCAATAAGGAATTCTTATAACATGATTTTCCCCTATCGTGTTTGTAGTGTTTTCTTGGTTTAATTTCGGTATATGATTTTCTTCATGCGTCGATGTTGCTTGGTTGGTCGCTAGATCTTCACTTGGAATTTTCAAATATTTTTTTACTTCAACTGGATTGACATCTGTTTTAGTTGTGATCTGGATTGGATTTGTATTTCTTTCTTTTTCCACAACTTGGATTTTTTCTTCTCGAGACTTTGATGTTCTTTGATAAGTCTTTCTACTTTGCTTTCCAGAGATTTCTTATCATTTTTAAGCTTCTTGATTTGCGTGAGTCGGTTTTGATTATGATTCTTTCAACATCCAAGCTCTTCATTTTCTGATTGTTCAACTCGTTTCGTGCCTTGATTCTCTGCTTCCTCTTTTAGTCCTTTGATTTTCTCTAACAATCTTTGATTAAGGATTGTTAAGCGTGAACTTTATTCCTCTTTTTTTGATAATTTCTTCCCGAGATCTTGACTCTCTTGCTCCAACTTTTGAACACATAGTTTTGTATCCTTTGACTTCTTGATCTGAGTAAGTATTTTTTTACTGTGATCTTTTAAGCGAAAAATTTCTCCGTTTTTATCTACAATAACTCCATCATATTATTTTTGTATCTTTGATACTAACCATCAATTTTCCTGAAGGATCACCTTTGAGATGTCTTTCAGGTCTTTTGATGAAGGTACTAGTGAATCTAACTTCATAGTAATATCTTGAAATGCCATCATCTTCTTCTTATAGGGAAACGTCACAAACCTTTTCTCCATGTTTAAGATGAAGGTACCTAGGTTTTTAAACCAGGGTAACACAAGAATGACGTCAATCTCTTCTTTATACATAGTTGTAACATTGAATTGAGATATATATTCATATTCATCCATTGCCACTTGTAACTCCTTAATTTCATATTGTTTCTTGCAAAAAATATCTTCCTTTTCAATTATATTTGGCTTTGGAATTAATAATTGATTTGTCCACTTAATTTTAATATAATTCTCATCATGGGTCATGATGATGGTGATGTTAACCACTTTTCCTTGAATACTTCCCTTTAATGTAAATAACCCGAAATATGAAGCGCGACAACCTTCATAAGAAAATATTCCCTTTTCCTTATTACTCAGATCCATTTCCTTTGATTCTTGAACTACTTGTTCATGTATCTTCATAGATTTTTCCGTCGGTTGTATTTGTGTGTTACTTTGATACTCTATTAAAGTAAAAGATCTATAACAATAGGAGCAAAAGACATGTCAATTTCTTAATGATTCTGGACATGTAGACTCCTTTGCACAAAAAGGATATTTCGCCAAAAAAGTAGAATTTTGTGTGAAATTCATGATTTTTTTCGAAATAATAACTTTATATTTTCTTTTAAAAACCTTTGAATTGAACTTCTTCATTTCACTCTTCTTTTGCTTTCACTTCTACAGATGTGTGTGTAATAAACTTTATAGTTTATACCCCTTGTGTTGAACTCGAGGAAAATATGTTTTTAAATTGCCTTTGTTCTTACACCTCTTATAACTCTTGATATAATACAAGATATACTTTATACTTTATTATAAAAACCCACTCAATGTTAGGCTTCAATAATACTTTTCAATATGATAAAAAGTAATTCATCACTTTTAGAAAAACTTTAATGTGGTAATCCATTACCATTAAAAAACCCTTTGTTTATTCCCAAACATTATGATGCTCCTTCAAAGAGCAATGCTCCCACTAATTCGGTTGCCAAACGATGTTACTTATTTGATTAATTGGATCTTCTGCCCAGGCCAACAATAATTCGGGTTATGCCTTCGATGATAGTAATGTGTAGTTTATAATTGGCGGCTAGAATTGCAGATGAGGTCAGTGGTGTGATGAGGGCAGTGGCAAAAAGGCATGAGGATTGAGCGTATATGCAACTCACTTACTTTAACTTAACACACTTTATGGTTGTATATATAATAATGTGATGTTTAGCCACTTATATAAATGCTTTGATTCAAATTTATTTTCTTTACCACGTTTAAGGTATGACTTTTTATAACAGTTAACATTTCATAAGCGTTATTTGAAACACTCTGGAACCGTTACCAGAGTCACAACATATGATTAAGAGGTGCAATTTTTTTAAATCCATAACTAGTTTTAGCCCGATCGAGCCAATATTTCTTACCGTATCAACGCTTTATCACTATCGCGGGAATTTTTTATCTTATTTTTTTAAGGAAAGCAACTTATCTACGAATTCCCTCCCGACGACGTACTTCAGTAGCAATCCTTCAATACCAAATGTGGTGAATTATTTTGTAATATTGTTCTTTAAACTCCTAGTTTCTTCGATCTTGTTGGTTTAGGTAACGATTTTTAAATATATTTAGCTCGGTGGATACTACCTTATGGAAACCTTGATTTTATTTTTTTCCTTTCAGATGGTGGTTGTACAAGTCAACTCATACGGTTTGATCATACGAACTTGGCAGCAAAATTAATTTTTTCTTCAATTGGATTCTATTTCTTGGTTTCTTCAAGCTTGTAGTGGAATGATTATTTCTTCAACAGCAATTTCTGATTTTTTTAAATGGAAAAATGCCTTAGCATGGTCCAAGAACTCTAAAAATTGTGAGTGGCCAAAGGTCGGCAGTTATGTTGCTAAGAGCAACAAAATTTGACCAAAGGTCCGGTGGCCAAAGGCCAAGATCAAACTTGCTCTGATACCAAATGTGGTGAACCAACTCGGTTCACTTATGTAAATATCCAATGTAAAAAGGACAATAGGTTAAAATACATATAGGACAAGTAATAAATAATGGAATACGATTGATGAATGATTACAATGAGAATGAAGGTTGTATATATACCCACGCAGGGGTGCCCTTTCGCTAAGAGATGTGACCTTTCATCGATAAGGTGTCTCTTCATTATATATTTAGTTATTGGATATTAATTATTGATTATTGATTATTTATTAATATTTATATTTTATATATATTTATGTTTGCTACATCTTCTTGGAGCATGTTGAAGTCTACAATTAGGGTTTCATCCCTTGGAGATTTGGAGATTAGGGTTTTGAGATGAAACCCTAGATTGTATTTGGCGAAGAAGAAGAATAGGAGACATCTTGCCTTGGAGGACTAGTTTGAGTGATCCATGCTTATTGGATCTCCTTTGTTGAGCTAGGGTTTTTCATTGTTTTTCCTAGCTAGGGTTTTGGACAGCTAGTGAATTTACTAGCCTTGTGATAAGGCTATGGTATGTACAACAACTTCATCTTATGCATATTAATGAAGTTTCCAGTTGTCAAATAA
>ML810997.1:19905-31744 GCA_009831015.1 Picea engelmannii
CCCCTTCTTCCCATGAAATGAGGTACAATCCCTTCTTGGGTCAGTACACCCGAAAATCCCAAAAGATAAGGAGACGAAAAAGGGGTGAAGTGTGAAAAATGGTAAGTATGATCGGGAATAGCACAATGACTCATTGAGGAGACCTCCCAGTAGCAAACCCATCCCAAAGGGTGACCACTTACTAGGGCACAATGTCAATCACCAAGTTGAAACAGGGCAAAGAGCATAATTTCCAAACAAACATTATATAATCAAAAGCAACTTTAAATGCAACATACTCAAATGCCTCAAATATTAAAGTGACACTTACCACAATACCTGACTTGTACCTCATGGAGCAAGACCCATCATCTTCCGGAAGCAAGCTGATGTGGTTGATGCCATCGTCACGAATCCAGGAAATGTGGTGGTGAAACGGGTCTCTGTCTGTGCATGTGGACGCTGTCAGTCATTTGTCTCTTTGTACTCCATGTCTGTAACCTGAGGGCCTTGAGACATCATCTCCTTAGTTATCCCTCGAAATTGGGGATAACAAGCCCATGAAGTTTGTCAGCCCAGTCTAAAATTTTTAGTTCACAAACCTTTGTTAGTATTGCCAATTTGCAACCAATATCTTGTCGGTGTTTTTTTGCTTGTCCATTCTCTCTAGGATAGTGAGAGCTGCTTTTATTATGTGTAACATTGAAAATTTTCATAAAATTCTTTCACATTTGCATTAAAATGAGTACCTTGATTTGATGTGCTCTGAATTGGACATTCAAACTTGTGAAACTCTGATTCGAACATAAGCTTTGTAGTTTCTTCTGTTGTAGCTGATCTAACAACTCGGGCTTCTGCTCATTTTGTAAATAGATATGTTGCCACATTGCTGTATTTAACTCGTGTTCTCTTTGCTGGTATAAAAGGTCCAATAAAGGCTATCCTCTAATGCTCAAACGGTTGCATGGGTATGATGGGATTTATCTCATGGAAGTCTCTTATTTAAGGTTTGTTTTCTTCTTTCTGGCACTGTCCACATATCTTCACTTTCTTGAAGTAGCCTTGGAAAATAGTAGGCCACCATAGTCCTGCACATAATCTTTCGTGCTGTCCTGGTTGCTGAAAAGTGTCATCCTACCACTCCATAGTCACCTTCCTATATGAGATTTTCAACTTCTGATGGATGAACACATCTTGTTAGTATTCAGTCCGTTTCCATCCTATATGATACTAGCTCCTAACTAGAATCTTAGTGCCTTTGTGCTAAGCTTCTTCTTTGTGCAACATTCATTCCTTGAGGTGCTTTGCCTTGCTGAAGGAAATGACACACATCTTTCAAATTTTTTGGTGTTGTTTGGATCAGAAATAATTTTTCATTTGGGAAGACACCTCCCCCTTGTTCCTCATTTTCTCCATTTTCTATGCTGGAAAGGTGGTCTTGTCCCACATGAGCTTTTCTAGGTTTACAAATATTTCAAAATCAAATTCTTGAAAAAGCATTAATCATCTACTTAACCTTCATTACAAGATAGGCTTGTTTACCATTTACTTTAAAGCTTCATGGTCCACATAAATTAAATTTGTCAGCCAATAAATAATGTCTGAAATGCATAAATCATACTCAGAGCTTCCCTCTTTGTGGTATTGTAGTTTTTTTCTGCTGGTGATAGCTTCTTGCTTGTGAAGTATATTGGGTAACCCAATCCTTTCTCTCTTGGCTATGTTAGATAGATAAGATAAGATAATTTTATTAATGTCCAACAAATGACCACAAAAGTAGGTCAATGGGACTGAGAGCTACATCAAGTGTGATTATAATGTGGGAGTGCAAATGCAATTCCTAGATAATACTGAAAATGCTGAAAATAATATAAAGAAAGAAATCGATAATCAAGTAGTCTCAGAAAGTATATAACCATGACAAGAGAGGGAGAGGGAGTGAGAGAGAGGTGTCCGGCGATGAGGTTGTCAAGGTCTCCCAGATCGGATGGCCGAGGGTGAGGGTGTCGAACTGGGCGTTGGCTCCTTGTTGGAGTCCTCAGGGACTATCAGGAGGTCCGACTATATGATCTTGGGGGGGTTGTAGGAGCGGGGGATACTCCTAGCATCCGAGGCCGAAAGAAGGAAACTCTGAATAGAACTCTGGTAGCTCGTCTGAAACTGGGAGGTGGTTCGATGAACGGGAGGTGCCTTGCTCTGGAACTGTCTGGAGCTAGTCCCTCTAGCTCTTTGAGAATGTGTGGACTGATGTGCCGTATGACATTTCCAAATTGGTTTCGATGATGATGATCTGTCTCCCTGGGGGAGACCCTGAAGAGAGACACGAGGTCTCACCGGTCTACTGTCTAGTGTGCTTTGGGACTAAGCCCTCAACTTGTTGCTCTAATCTGATGGGTCAACATGAAAGTAAGAGGTTATCGTCCTAGTCATCCCAAGGCGGGGTGTGGCGTGTAGAAACTGAGATCTGTGGCATAAAATCTCCCTGATGAAGAGGGCTAGCTATCTCCGGTCCTGGTACCGGAAGAAGGTAGAGAGTGAGCCCCCTGAGTCCCTGTATAGACAATTGTAGCGTCCTCTGTTCTCATAGTATATAGGACACCTAAAGATGAGGTGCATCTCTGTCTCCAGCTCCTGTAAGTGGCACATTTGGCATATCTTATTGGGTCGTGGTACATGGTGATCTGTCTCAATCTAGAGTCGATGGGATCCGACCTGGAGCTGACCCAAAGGAACACTGAGTGAGTGCATCCAATGTCTGTGTTTGTATGAGGGGTGGACTATATAACTATCCCTAATGATCCACATGCACATGGAAAATTTTGTTCCAATCATGGAACTTTGGTATAGGTGCATTGTTCTTTTTCATTTATAAGGTTTCAAAGTTTTTATGACACTTTTCTATGCATTGAAATGGTGTCTCATTCTATAGTAACATCTCTATTGGATATTTATGTTAGGTTTGGTCCCACATGAGCTTTTCCAAGTTTTACAAGTATTTCAAAATCATCTTTTTGAAAAGCATTAACCATCTATTTAACCTTCCTCATAAGATAGGCTTGGTTACTTGGCAAGATGTAGAATGCAAAGCACTGATCTAAGCTAATACCTAGATAATGAACACCGATATTGGAGAACAACACCGGTGAGAAGTGTACAAGGAGAGTGGATCCAAAGTCTAGAATACAATAATGCCAATGTATCAGGGTCTGCTAGAGTTAGCTCCCTTAACATTTAAGGCTGAATGGAGGAAACTCCAGATAGAGGATTGTTTAAAAGAGGATTCAGAAGTAGATCTAGATTGTGGAATGTGTTGTTGTCTATAAGGAGTCGCTGGTTGCTAATGCTTGGAAGAATGCATTGGATTGTTGCTGAGGGATTTGGAACAACAATATCATTGGGGTCTTTGGGAAGTGGGGATGCCCCCCTCGTGTTTTCATAGATTTGGAATGGGAAGCAAGGCTTTGTCGGATTGTCTCTTGGTACCCTTGGTAGATTGGAGCACTATCAAATAAGTAGTGATCGTCCTGGGTGAGATTGGTCTTGGTGGTAACAAGAGAGTATGGGAATGGAGTTCGAGGGCCTCTCTCATGTATAAGGCTAGGTATCTTTGGTTGGGATATTGGAAGAAGCTGGAGAGGGTCCGCGATTCCCTGAATAAACAATGGAACCACCCTTAGATCTTATAGTAAATGGGGCAGTGGAAGATGAAATGCTCCTTTGTTTCAACCTCCGGAAGATGGCACAACTAGCAGATATTGTTCAACTGGACAAGCCGATGTTTGACCTCTACTCGAAGCTTATGTGAACCTATTTTGAAATAGCCCAGAGGAATACGAAAAACATGCATCCATTGATGACGCATGTATGGAGGTTGGACATTGAGTTTTTCCCTTAGCTCCATGAAATGCTTTGCATAGAAGGCCATCTTCAAAGGTAACCCACCCTGTAGGTTTGTCCAAGTAAACTGAATGTACTACTTGTAAATGTTGTCTCGGGTGATCTTGTTCAACTCCTACCTAGTAGGTAAGAGGTGGCCAGGTTCATTAAGGGAGTGTCTAAACAAAGGGTGGCGGTTCATCAAAATGCCCACAGGCTCCAAAAGATCAGAGACCCTCGCAAACCAATAGTGCGCCTACCCTAGGGT
Source organism: Picea engelmannii (assembly GCA_009831015.1). Taxonomy (NCBI): domain Eukaryota; kingdom Viridiplantae; phylum Streptophyta; class Pinopsida; order Pinales; family Pinaceae; genus Picea; species Picea engelmannii. The sequence continues at coordinate 24,029 of ML810997.1, forward strand.
GCCTAGCCAAAGTATTGGACTTTGATGAGCAGTGGGCCATATATGGATAATGGTCCCGATCTAAGGCCGAGTTAGCGTAACTCCGAACACGCTATAAGACTGAGACCAAACTGAGTATAGTCTCGAGCCGAAGGGGATGGGCTTCAAACTTAGAAAGAACGATGAGCAGAGAGACAACGAGTTCAAACCCTTCTCCTTCAATGTACCATCAAATGCAAGCAGACAGGCTGTCCATCAAAATACCCACAGACTCCAAAAGAAGTGACCCCTGCAAACCAATGGTGTGCCTGTCCCAAAGGGGCTAGCTAAAGCAATGGACTTTGATGAGAAATGGGCTAGATATGGATAACAATCCCAATCTAAGGTCGAGTCAACATGACTCCGAACACGATGTAAGAGTGAGACCAAGCTGAGTATAGACTTAGCAAGAATGATGGGCAGAGAGATTGTCTACTGGCATTTGATGATACATCGAAGGAGAAGGGTTTGAACTCTCTCAATCGTGGCCTAGTTATACTCTTAGAAATGATAATCTAAGAGAACCATCTTCATCTTGTTGAATATCATAACTTTGATTTTCCCTAGATTGACTGTCAATTGCTGAAGATTACAAAAAAGGGCCAATGCATCCAGTTGCCATTGCATGCCCTTAGGGGATGAGGATAAGAGGATCACATCATCAACAAAAAGCATAATAGATATCAGACCCTAGTGAAGAAGGTGCCCTTCTCTGTATTGGACATGCTTATGAAGAAAGGATTATAACTCATCATTGTAAATCCTAAACAAGATGAGGGACACGTGTTAGACAACTGAGAGGGGGGGGTGAATTAGTTGTTACTGTGCTTAAACAATTATACCCATTTTAAACTCATTACAGAACACTCAATGATGATCACAATAATTCAGGGAAGTAAGCAATAGAGTATTCAACATCAATCACACACATGCAGTATACAGAAACAAATATTCATGAGGAAACCCATAAAGGGAGAAAACCTCTTCTTCTTAGAATGATAGGCAGTCTTTTATGTTCTGTACATCATCTATCTTTGAGCACCAACTCAAAATGAGGCTACAACCTCTGTTTTACAAGCTGCAACTTGCTGAGAGCACCAACTCTCTGGTTTCGCTAGCACCCACTAGAAGGAAGCACCAACTCCCTGAGTGTTTCAACACCAACTGGATGGAAGCATCAACTTCCAGTCACACAGGCACCAACCTGTATAACAGAGAACAATGGTTCTCCCTTGCACCACCCTACCTCCCTGGTTTTTCTGGCTGCAACTAGATGGAAGCTACAACTCCCTGTGTTCAAGCACCCACTTGAAACTCTGAGGACAACAGTCCTCCCTAGCACCACCTTACCACCCTGAAATATAAATCTTTGCTTGCTGAAATTTATGAAAGTGATACAGTATTATCAATGGCTTACCAGCCTCATCACTGTTCTGCTACACTGCTCTGCTCTGCCTGCATCAGTATCTTCCTGCTCACATCTTCTTGCGCTTAAGTTCTCGTACAGTTTGTTGTTTTCACCATTTCTGCTCTGTCCAACTTATGTTATTCATCTCTGCATTTTCTCCCTCAGTTCATGCTGTGATATTCATTGCTTACAATTCGACTACTTTTTACAGAGAAACAACAACCTCTCTCTGGCATGACATTTTTCTTTTATTCCTGCTCTCATCATCCGTTACACTCCGCATCTCCAACGCTCAAGTCGGGAATCTCAAAAACGCTCAGGAATCATGATTCCAACGCTCAGGAACAATGATTCAACTGCTCAGGAACAATGATTCAGTTAATGTAACTGAATCGTAACTGATCAAGAAATCACATGATGAAACAACAACCCTTTGATCAGATTCTGTTTGATCAACGCCATTGGATTATACACGCAAAGGCCTTTTTGAATTTTCAATGCGTAACCTCTGATGTGGAGCCTAGTAGCGCTAGCTCCTTCCTCAATCTTTTGCTAATGTGACCTTGGGCGATGCTCTCATGTGACCACGTGATTGCGGGCGCGACCCAAGGTGGTTTGAGAGCAATCCGCTTTTCGCCCCGCAATTCACTACAAAGCTCCACGTATGCTTTCTCCAAAATCGTGGTTTCGATTGCGGCCTGCCTTCAACATTTTAAAGTTCGCGCACCTTCAATCCCCGCAATGCGATGGGACCGTCGATCTCACGATCTTGACGGTGCTCTTGAACTGACGGATCAAATCTAACCTTCTTAAATCAACGACTGTGATTTATTTCGTGATCCGGGCTTTGGGAGTTTCAAATCTCAAACCCTGCTTTCTTCCGTACGCCAATCTTCCAGAGTCGATGATCTGCGGACACCTGTCCTTCTCAATCGACGACTCTGCCTCCACTTCGGGAATTTGACCTTTCGACCAGATCAACGGTTCTGCGGCCCCTTTCTCGATCAACGGTACATTGAGCAACCACAGGGGTTCGAGATGAGTGAGAGGGGGTCTCACATGTGCCTTTTGAGAAAGGTACTATATGGTCTGAAGCAAGCTCCCAGAGCTTGGTATTCACATATTGACACATACTTGCTTCAGATGGGTTTTGAGAATAGTGATGCTGATCCTAACCTCTATTTCATCATTAGAGGTGAGGACACGCTCATTCTCATTCTGTATGTGGATGATTTGTTCATCACAGGCGCAGAGGATCTCATAGCTAAGTGCAAGCTGGGACTTGCATCAAAGTTTGAGATGAGTGACATTGGGTTGATACACTATTTTCTGGGTATGGATGTATGGCAGAAGGAGTGTCACATATTTCTCGGGCAGGGGAAGTATGCTGTAGATATTCTGAGCAGATTTCAGATGGAGGATTGTAGGCCTATGTCGACACCCATGGTCACCAACTGGAAGAAGCTTAGTGCTTCAGATTCCCAGTTGGCGATTGTTACAGTTTATAGACAGTTGATCGGTTCACTTATGTATCTGGTCAACACTAGACCAGATATTTGTTTTACCGTGAACAGTCTCAACCAACATATGGTAGAGCCAAGGAGTGTTCACTGGATTGGGGCAAAACATGCGTTGAGGTACATTGTTGGGTTAGTTGATTATGGTTTGGACTATATCAGAGGTGATGGAGTCAGTTTGGTTGGCTACACAGACTCATACTGGGCAGGATGTGCTACTAACAGGAAGAGCACCTCAGGGTGCTGTTTTGGTTTGGGGTTAGGACTTGTTTCCTGGTACAATCGGAAACAAAAGTCAGTGACTTTGAGTTCCGCTGAGGCAAAGTACATGGCGGCTAGTTAGACCAGTTGCGAGGCCATTTGGCTTCGTAAGATGCTGGTAGGATTATTTGGTCAGGAGTTGCCTCCGACCGTCATACACTGCGATAATCATAGTTGTATCAAACTCTCTGAGAATCCAGTTTTCCATGACCGGTCGAAGCACATTGAGATCAGATATCACTTCATCAGAGATTGGGTTTAGAGAGGAGCAGTGCAGTTGCACTATATATCGACTGATGAGCAGATTGCAGACATTTTCACCAAGGCCCTGCCAAGGGGCAAACATGTCTACTTCAGAGACAAGATGGGCTTGGTGATAAACACTTTCCTCGGTAAGAGCGATTGTTGAGATTTGTGTACCTTGGGAAGTGGTCCCCTTGTGTTTGTGAGCTTCTAAACACAAGTGGGAAGTACTATGTACCTCCTGCCTTGTACTTTATGTCTAATTTCACTTTGACTTAGGAGATTTAAGTTAAAAGTGAAATTTGGTCATTTTAGCCTAAATGACTATTAATTCACTTTGTGGGTGAATTAGGAGACATAAAGTGAACTTAAGGAACTTAACCCAAAGTGGGTTTGTGAGTGAGATTATTGTAGGATGATCTCAACCTTTGATTAGTGATGAGATGGGATGTTCTCATCCACTCATCTTTTAGGTTTCCTTATGGAGGTTCAAGAGGGGTGCAAAGGGCAATGAGAGGCTCATTCACTCTTATGTTCACTTGGAGAGTTTGAGAGAGAGCATTGAGGAGAGGATGGTGGCTATGGTTGAGGAAAGCTTTGGCGCCACCTTTCATGCAGGTTCCATGGAGGCTTAGACCCTCAGTTATTTGTGGTGATTGTTCTTGCTTAGAGGAGGGTGCACCTATAGCAGGGAGGACTTGCAGTGGTCAGTTTGCTTTGAGGTCAGATTCAGTGGAGAGGTAGCACACAACTGCTTGTTTGTGTGCAAGGGTTTCTTCACCAGAGCTTCAGGGAGCAAGGGCGCTTCATTTCGGTGGATTGGAGAACTTGTGAGGAGGGCGCACCATGCTAGGGCACATCTCGACTTCTTGGGCTTGTGTTGCAGCTTGAGACAAGCTGCTATTGTATCAGGTTCATTTGTTTCATGTATTTGTTGTATTCCACCTTCTATTCTCCACTTATATACACATATATTCCAAACTGGTTTTCCCCGGGGGTTTTTATCCAGGGTCATGTTGACCAAAAATACCTGTGTTCATTTTCATGTATGCTAGTGTTTAGAACAACTTTATTTCAACAGTAAACATCTAGAGGCGTGTTACATTTTTTATGGTATGCAATGTGCATGTGCTAACCCATTGGTGACTAAAACTACATGCTAGAGCACCTAAAAGGCCTATGTAATTGTAACAAAATAACATTGAAGTTCTTGATCTGTTTGCTGATATAAAACAACAACAAACAAGTGTGTGACAACAGAAACTTAGAGCCATCTTGAGGTCAAATATAGACCTAGATGGCAGCCTGTTAGGACCTGGAAAAATCTTCCGTTACTGGGCCAGGATCAAAACCAACTTAAGCGCCAATAGTTCATAGAAATTATTTGTTTCTTGTCCAACTCCAGCTTTGAAAGATATACTATGGGTCACAGAGAGATGAAGAATCCCACTGCCCCACTCTTTCCCCCCCATGAGAAGCACTGTCAAAGTATGCCCATGGACAGTCTCTATTAATTTCTTCTTCAACTGATTTTCTAACAGATTGTTTGTCCTGAAACTATGGAAAGGAAAATAGTATATTTAGGCCTTGAACAACACATTTAAGAGGTAAAGTATCTTTATCCTCAAACAATTTTGAATTTCTGGCCAAACAAACTCCCCAAACAATATTTATTGGAAGAGCTCTATACCTTCTAGTTTTCCTGTTTGTGCACTGGATCTTGAGAGCCTCCTCAATGGAATTCCTATCCCATACATTTTTCAAACCTGTCAACCCTTTCACTTCATTCCGAACTTGCTTTACATAAGGGCAAGATGTGATAAGATGTGAATTTGTTTGCTCTTCTTGTTTGCAAGACAACACCAATGAGGACCTGCAATGTTCCTCTTCTGTAGTGGATCCCATGTTAGATATTTATTGTTCAAGAGTAACCACATGAATATTTTGGATTTTGTTGGACACTTAAATTTCCAAACTAATTTCCACCACCAAACCTGGAAATCCTCTCTTCCTCGAGTAGCTCAAACTTTATATCCAATACTTGGGACATAGTCCCTTATAGGATTTAATGACCAGAAAATATGATCCTCTTCGTCTCTTGGTCTTACAAAACAAGCATTTAAGTTATCCTTGGCCTAGTATTTGCATGATCCTCCCCTACATTGATCTCCCTCTAGGAAAGCCAATTGTGCTAGCATATAGTAGTCCTATCCCAGCTAGCAATCTGCCTCAAGGTGTAAAGGACCTTGTCTCTTAGATCACATATCATTTTGTGGAGGCTACCTGTGAAGGCCCTCACTTTTAATCAATGTTATCAGAACTGTTTTGAACCATTTGAATCGGACGATTCGACTGGTTTTGGGGCCATGGTCCTTTATTGCTGGTTCATCCTTCCAAAAGGAGAGCCAAATGGAGCCAAATGGACCAAATGAAATATATAAAGAAACAAGGAAGGGAGCCATGGTCCTTTACTGCCGGTTCATCCTTCCAAAAGGAGAGCCAATCTTCCAGATTGACACTAAGGGCTTGTGGACTTACTTTAAAATGAGTCGATACAATAACTCAAACCCGTCGATCATAAAAATATTGGACGAACAAATGGAGAGATGACTCAACATCTCGCCTGCAAAGTGGAAATTTGTTGGGTCCAACCCACCCTCTTCTGAGATCGATATATTACGTTAAGAGCTTATGCTGGAGAACCAACGACAATACGACCTTCATCTTCAACGATGCTTGCATGCACCAAATGTTTGTCCACCAACACTACCTCTCATTCGAGAAGGCTTCTTCTACGATGACTTTATATCCAAGCTTCGTTGTATAATTTCCAGACTGCACATTCTTCTACCAGCACCAGGAGTCTTCCTCCTCTTCCTGGAGGCTAATGAAGTTTGATCTTAAATTTTCGACGTAACAATTCCATTCCTCCACTTTTTCCTCTTCTAGTTCCAGATATGTTGTCGATAACCATTCGCTTCGACCTTTATATCCTGCCCTAGAGCCCTTGCTTCCCATATTGAGTAGATACCATGATTATGAAGAGCATTTACTAGATCGACGGATAATTTATAGACATTTGCCGCTCCTTCCCATGGATCCTCACCAATTCTCACGCTTTTTCCATTTACTATCCTCCACACTGTCCAGTCTCCTAAGAGGGGGAAAACATCCACCAACGCTCTTCACAAAATTGAGCTATTTGCCACTGACTTCCTTGGCACAGAGAGCCATTCTTCAAGCATCATGCCAGTTATATATTTCGAGAACATCACTCTGCCCCAAAGCATTTTGTTGTGTACAGTGTTGCAGGGAGTGTCCCCCCCCATTGCTCCTAGGCTCGGAACCGCGCTTCGAGCGGGAGCGTCCAGGGAGCGCCCCTCGGAGCGTGCTCCGGGCAGTTTTGGGACGCTCCTTGCCCTTTTGGCAGCGCCATGCTCCCTGGGACGCTCCTAGAGCTTGGGAGAGCGCTCTATGAATGCTCCCTGGGCACTCCTTGGATGGTCCCTGGACGCTCCTTAATGGTAATGTTAAATTCTTAAAGTAAAAGTGACATTTCCTTTATCTTTCATTTTTATCCTTTTACTTAAATTTTTAACATCACCATTAATTGTTTCAGGATGTTTGAGAGTGGTTCCAACCTCATTGGACTTCATATGGAGAAAATATAATTTCATATCCCATTTAAAATTCAACAGACTTAACAGTTTTCAGGATTTCATGATTGATGGGATTGCAACATTTTCACTGGATTCTATCATATATGAGGGTATGTGATTGGTATTTAATCAAGAGAACAAAGTCCTTTATTTACCCCAGTGTTGGCGGTGTTGATTGTTAAACTCCTTTGTCATGGACTTAGCAAAAATGTACCCTTCACTCAAACCAAAATCATTGATTAGGCATGTTAAACTTTTTCTACCATATTTTAAGGCTAGGATTAGGTAGTTTCATCGAAATTGGGTGGTGTCGACTGATGTCCCTAAAGGATCGACCTAGAAGCAAAGGCTAGACAAGAGGCAAAGGATGAAGGATGATGCTAATGATGTGGATCCCAATATAAGTGACGATGGAACATTGCTTATCATTTAAATGTTCTTGCTTGTTTATTCGTAATGCTTTCTTTCAAAGTTTCGATATAATCATTAATATACTATGGATGGCATTTCTAACTTCATAATAATGTAGTATTCATCTACAAGCACAAATATGCATGTTTTCATATATTTTGCAGCTAATTTGTCTTTTGACATGTTTTTAAAAAATATA
>ML810997.1:38385-51707 GCA_009831015.1 Picea engelmannii
GACCAAACTTCTATAATCCTCCTCCAGAAGCCAGGCTTGATTGAATTTCATTAGGGAAGAAGGCCTAGGCCCTCTTTTGTCTATCTTCAATAGAATGGGCATATGATTGGAGATTCCTCCCACTGCTACCCACGACTTGAAAGTCTAGGAGTTCTCCAACATATCCTTTGAAATAAGGAATCAATCTAATAGTTTAGCGACCAAGTTTTCCCCTTTTCTACCATTCTGCCAGGTTTGGGACAATTTTGGAGGCTCCAAATCTAACAAATGATTCTCTTCATTACAGTGAGAAAAAAACCTTCCGGAGGGTCTTTACGGGGATGAGCCCCCCAAACTTCCTTGATCGAGAGGGTGAAATTGAGATCACCTCCAAGAATGACAATGGAGGAAGAAATGAGACCAGACGCACCTAGTCCCTCCCATACACTAGCCAACCTAAACGAGGAGTTTAGAAAACGATCCTCCAGATCAACCACAATTCCGGACGAAATCAGGGAGGTGGAACATGTCTTGTAACGAGGACTCCAAGTAGAGAGGAAGTCCCCCGAAAGACCTACCGAGTCGACTGTGCAAAAGGACCAATCTCTTAACCACGGCTTGAAGGATTCTGTGGCCTTATCACCCACACACATTGTTTCTTGAATCAATATAATGTCAGGCATACAAGCCTTTTGAGGGCTTGAATTTTCAGAGCGCCCCCAACCCCACATGCATTGGAAGAGAGTACTATCATTGAGCACCCTTGACTTGGGCTTTCCCCGCTCCAAGGGTCCGCACAATTGTAGATTGTTTGCCACTTCTTATGTCCTTCTTAGCTTGAATTTGGGCTAACGGGATATGAGATTTCCTTCCCACTTGAGCACCCTGGACCTTATCTAAGGGCAAACCCCTCGCATAGGCTCCCATAGGACCCATCTTGATCTTCGATCGCAGTAGATAGTTTGATTTAAGGGATGCTTGGAAAAATTACTATTTGCAGAATCTGAAAAGGGGGAAAAGGGGGGGGGGAGGAGACATTAGCCAGGGGGGTAAACCCAGGACGGGGAGGGGAGTTATTAAGGACCGACACAAGACGAGGGCATAGAGACACCAAAGCAGAGGGGACCTTCCCCTCAACGGAGTGGCTTAAAATGGAAGATGATGAGACCCCTGCCGCAGAAGCTTCTTTGGTTGGGCATGGGACGTCGGAGGGAGCTAAACTTTCAACATGTGTAAGATACAAATGAGAAGAAACTGGGCTTTTAGACTTACTAGAAAGCACTCCTAGAATATCCAATGGGGAAGGGACACCTGACGCTTCGTATTGCTTGACCTTGGGACTGAGATGTGTGCCTCTGTTGGCGAGTTCGCCACCTTTTTGCACTCACACTCTTTCGACAAAGGCTTCTGCTTCCACAACTTTTTGAAAGGGGGAATCTGAGACAGAGGCCTTTGACATTGAGCCTGAAGGTGACCAACTTCATGGCAACCAAAACAATGAAAAGAAACCCTCCAGTAATCAATCCTTTGAAGTCAAGTATAACCACCACACACCAGTTCAATTTCATCAAGTATTCCCTCGCTCAAATCAACTTCTATCTGCACCCATGCCCAACGCCTATCCGTTTTTGTGTCCCAATCGGGTTCACAACTGAGAAACTTTCCAATTTTGTTACCAATGGAGATTAGCACCGCCTCATGCAAAAACACCAATGGTAGGTTTGGAAGAATCGCCCATACCTTTGCAGGAAAGAGAGGATCTTTGGAAGGGTCAAAATTAGTAGCCCATTCCTTTAAAACTAAACTTGACGAACCCCAACCCCATGCATGACTGAAGATTTCCGCCAGATCTTTCTTCGACCTAAACTTGAAATAAATCCTAGATAAGAGGGGCTCACAGTTTTACCAATGAATCTGTCAATTGCCGTTCTACCCAGCGTATCTAGGATCGCTCCAATATCCACGTCTGCCCTGACTACCATCTTGCTCCTCTCTCGCTTAACCTTCCAACACTTGTTTTTTGATTTCGAAACATGAGGAGGGGAGATCTACTTTGGCACCTCACCACTTGTCTCCTTTGATGCACTCCTGAGAACTCTTGTTGGAGACGAGCCACCAGATTGCATATGGGAAGAATGAAACTTGGAACTTTATAAGTATTTAACATTAATTATACAAGTTAAACATTAATTATTCTATGCTTTGAAGTTAAGTATATTAAACATATAAAAGGTAAAGTTAACTATATTTAATATGCTTTAATATATTAACTTTACCTTTAATATGCTTTGAAGTTCAATATTCATTAAGTTAACTTTACCTTTAATATATTTAAAAAGCATATATTATCGTAATCCATTTAATATGGCGAGTAATCCATTTATTATCATAACCCGAGAAAATTGTTTGTCTTGTCTATCGTATAGTCCATCGGTTGATGCAAGTTTGTAATCCGATTGTTGGAAAAACCCTTGCTGGCCGAGTAATCCATTTATTATCGTAACCCAAGAAAATCCTTTGTCCTGTCTATCATATAGTCCACCTGTTGATGCAAGTTTGTAATCCGACTGTTGGAAAAGCGCTTGTCGGCTGAGTAATCCATTTATTATCATAACCTGAGAAAATCCTTTGTCTTGTCTATCATATAGTCAACCGGTTGATGCAAGTTTTTAATCCATTTATTATCCCGTAACACGATGCACTTTTATGTTTGGCATTGTCGTCTGTATGAATCCTGGTCGGATCCTGGTGGATCTGGATCTGAATCCGTATCTGATCCAGGGATCCGCGGATCCAGCCCTTAGGCCTGACGGATCCAGTAACTTATCATTTTACAGATTCATTTGATGAAAGATATCTGCTATTGATTTTGGAGTCATGATTGATAAAGGTTTACTTTGTTAAGTAGTTTTAATATATATTTCCATTGATTGGCTTGTCAAAATCGGCGTTTCTCTTTGATTGTGGATGATTGTATTTTTTGATGGTTATATTTGTCTTAAAGATAGGGCAGAGTTGGTGGCTGGTATATTGTGTTGATGTCAAAATAATAAGTACACCGAACAACATAAAGTCTGCAGGTCATCTAGAAGCACAATATATCCATCATGATTCACCATTTGATTTTATTGATTGCTTGTAAGGGCCATCTCTTTTGGTTTTTGTGATCTCAAAGAAAAATGAATACTGTGTTCTATGTCTATTTTTCTTGGAAGATATACAAATTATTTCAGAGCTATAGTTTTCCAAATCACGTTTTTGTATTGTTTGCAGGTTTTTAAAGCAGCTAGTGTACCAATAGAATGGGAAGAACATTTTGTAGGGAAGGAAATAGATCCACGTACTGGTAGCTTTTTGACTTGGGAAAGCTTAGAGTCAGTTCGGAGAAATGGCATTGGGTTAAAAGGACCTATGGCTACTCCAATTGGCAAGGGTCATAGGTCATTGAATCTTACTTTGCGTAAGGAGCTTGGGCTATATGCCAATGTGAGACCTTGCTACAGTCTTCCTGGGTATAAAACTCGATATGACGATGTAAATCTTGTGACTATTCGTGAAAACACAGAGGGAGAGTATAGTGGCCTTGAACATCAGGTGAGCTTGTTATGTTTCTTTGCTCACGATGCATGTTTTTATTTGAAGTTTGTTTTAAAAGATGATCTTGTAGTCTTGAGTGATTCTTTGCAAGCCTGAACTTGATTCAATTTTAGTTTTCTTTTTAATCTTTTCAATTTAGTATTTCATTAATGTCAAAAGTTGAATTTATATTGCTACTAAATTTAGTTGCAATTTCTTTATCAAGGGCATAAAATTGAACAACACTGAGCTTGATTTGCATAATTTAAAGGAACAGATAACCATACTACTTTGGGAAGTGTAGAAATTTTGTCAGATTTTTATTGATCTTAATATACAAACTCTTAAAATTTGGCTATTCTTTCTTTAAAATTTCAATTTATTTTTTCTTAAATTTTATATAAAAGTTGGCTACTTTTCCAAACAAAGTAATTTTATGTGATAGAAAGTTATGAAATTATTCATTTCAGTGAGTTTGTGGATTTATTTTTGAAAAAATAGATAAGATAATATAAGATAAGTTTATGAATGTCTACGGAATCACGGATGACCAGAATAGTAGGTCAATGGGACTCAAAAGTACAATCCAGTAGTGACCTGTTAGAATTAGGGCAGTAAAGCAAAACAGTAGTATCTTTTCAATTTCTAGATCTAAAGTTCAGAAATAACAACTCAGACACTTAACTAGTGTACAGATCTAGGAGATCTGAAGTGAGACAGTAGTTCAGAATAGTAACTAGAGCTGATAATCAGAAATGAAACTCAGATCTAAAGTTCAGAAGTTAAAACAAGAACTCTACTACTAGAATAGTGAACAGATATAAATAAAAGTAAGACAGTGAATCAGATCTATAAAGCTGAACTCAAAAAAACATTACACAGATCTGCAGATCTAAAACCAATCTGATCATAAACAGTAAATCAACTATAGAGACAAAAGTAAACTCAATATATAGCTCAGATCTAATAGCTGATACACAAAACTAAAGATCAAACAGTACTGAAGTCAAAACAAAGTCCAAATCTGGAAGTGATAAGTAGGTAGCTTACCTTGTCCTGAAACCTTACCTCTGAAGAAGTCACAGCAACCACAAGAGATGTAGAACCATTTGTATTATGCTCAGACAAGGTTCAGTTCATAGATCCACCATATGAGGTGGATCTCTTGCCAGGATATGAAAAACTTTCTTGCCACCAAAAAAGACCTCACAAGGACAAACCCTCAAACAAAAGGAGGCTTAAAACATTTAAAATCCTACACAAGAAAACTGTGGATAAACCCTCATTACAGCAGGAGATAGGAGGCCGTACCCTATAGGCTTATCACAGAAAAATTAGGAGGGACCGCACCCTACAGGCTCACCACAGCAGAGAGTAAAGAGGGCCGCACCCTATTGACTCAGCCCACAGCAGAAAAGGGAGGCCACGGCCTATACACCCTACGCAGCAACAAAGGAAGAAGGCTGCACCTCACACAGCCTACACAGCAGTCACAAAAGAGAGGTCGCACCACTATCAGCCCTCAAAGGGAGCCGCTGCCACACCACACAAACTCTGCAACAGAAATTTAGAAGAGGCTGCAGCAAGGAGACAAATACACCAGCAAAAGGGGCCGCAGCAATCTCAGACAGGCTCCAACAGCAATAGACAAGGCCGCAGCAAAGGAGAGAAAGATCCTCTCACTCTAAAAGACAAAAGATAATAATGTGTGTAGTGAGGGGTAGGAGGGGGTTCTATTTATAGTTTAGGCTAGGGTATTAAAATTTTAAATTAAATTAAAATAATTAAAATAACATGTTTAAATTAAAAATTTAAACATGATATAATAAACATTTAATTTAAACTTTAATTTACCCTTAAGACAAAACAACATAAAAACCCCAAAACACACAAACAAGGGTAGGAGAGGGTTAAAGAGGGTTTACAAGGTGGCAATACTCATTCATTCATTTTTCATGGTGAACTTATTACTTTATCATCATTGCATATGGGACTTATCCCTCATGTGGTCATGTCTTTCTTCAGGAAGGTCATACACCAACAAAATACTTGATCGAGGATCAAGTAGCCCCATAGCTTTTTCTGGGGTCTTATCCACCAAGGTCAAAGACCAAGGATCAACCCATGCCACAGGCATGGGTACCCTGGACATTTCCAGGGGCCCTAGGCTTATCTAGGGGCTTTAACTGCTTGGTCCTAGACCAAGAATGCCAGTCGTATACTGGGGGCCCTCTCAGGGGTCTTTACTGCTTGGTTCTAGATCAAGAACCCCAGTCATATACTGGGGGCCCTCTCAAGGGTCTTGCCATGGCACTGACTGTTTGCTCCCAGACCAAGTACCCCAGGAGTGCACTGGGGGCCCTAGATCTCGTCTAGGGTCTTAGCCATCCTCCAGGAGAATGGCTCTTGCAGCTGCTTATAAATTTAACATGACCAACTGTGGTATTAGAGTTGATAAAAAATATTACGGCCGAGTATGCATATTAGACCTCAAAATGCATGATAACTGATAATCCTTTTCCTTAAAAGGAGAGTTTTGTGCAAGATAATTTTGTCCTAGTATCCTTTGAACATGATAGATTTCCTCCCCCTTTTCAACATGGTATTAGAGCAGTTTATCCTGATCCAGAATATTTGAAGACATCACTGTGTCAGAGCAATTTCTGATTGCAAAAACTGTAACTTATTGTATACTAATACTTATAAGCTGCGTTCTCTGATTCTTGGACATTTTATTTTTGGAGTTGTTGATATTCTGAAGTTGTGGAGTCCTTGTTGTTCTGTGGAGATTATTCAAGTGAGGGGGAGAATCACTGTGATAGAATTCCTCCCCCTTTCCAACATGGTATTAGAGAAGGTTGTCCTGATCCAGAATATTCGAAGACATCACTGTGTCAGAGCAATGTCTGATTGCAAATAACTGTAACTTTATTGTATACTAATACTTATAAGCTGCGTTCTCCGATTCTTGGACATTTTATTTTTGGAGTAGTTGATATTCTGAAGTTGTGGAGTCCTTGTTGTTCTGTGGAGATTATTCAAGTGAGGGGGAGAATCACTGTGATAGAATTCTTCCCCCTTTTCAACATGGTATTAGAGAAGGTTGTCCTGATCGAGAATATTTGAAGACATCATTGTGTCAGAGGAATGTCTGATTGCGAAAACTGTAGCTTATTGTATCCTAATACTTATAAGTTGTGTTCTCCAATTCTTGGACATTTTCCTAAAATTTATAAGCTGTGTTCTCGGATTCTTGGACATTTTAATTTTGGACTAGTTGATATTCTGAAGTTGTGAAGTCATTGTTGTTGTCTGGAGATTATTCAAGTGAGGGGGAGAATCGCTGTGACTTCAACAATTCCTTTACCCAACATTAAGTTGGATAGTAAGAATTACTCCATTTGGAAGTTTCGCATTCAGAATGTTCTCGTGAAGCACAACTTGCTGTAGATTGTTAAGGCAAGGAATTTGACCCCATTGATGTTGTTGAGTTAACGAAGTTTTAGGGTTACAATGAAGATAAACAATACTTTATAAACTCTACTGTGGTAACTGGTTGATCATATCATTCCTCAAATCAAACTTTGAAGAGTTCACATTATATTTGGGACACATTGCAGAATATGTATTGAGACCTCCAAAAAAGAGAGAGTACTCTAGCACAACCAGTTGTACGACTTGTACATTTAGATTTGTTGTTCAAATCAAAGTTTATTGCTAGAGAACAAGGGTGAGCCTAAGTACCCTTGAATATGTAACTCCATCATTAATAGTTTGTTGAGACAGTTAATGTTTAACATAGTCTGATTTGATTAGTGTATTTCATATACATATTATACATGATTGTTCATTAGAAAGGTTGGTGAGTATTGATAGGTTGAGTATGAGAGCCAAGTTTTTGGAACCTGTTGTAGTCCATATATGAGAGATGAGCATGTTAAGGAGATCTTTTGTTATGTGATACCTTGTGTTGTAATTGATTGTGTGAACCTGAGGACGTAAGTATCACTGACAGTGAACTCGGTTGTTGTGAAGAACTTGATACAATTGGAGATTGTTTCTTGTGAGGAAAACTCCTCTGTACATCTTGTATTTTTTTAGCTAACAAAAAGTTAACTTTTCTGCTTGTTTGTGAAGGAGCTATTTTCTGTGGTTGAATGTACCTGCATATCTCTGCACATTGCCCCTTCTACCACTGAGCCCAATAACAATGAGCTGAATGAGGACAATAGGAAATATTGCCCCTTTCATAAGAGAATCCATCTCTCATACGACAAATGTCTCACATTGCAAGCAAAGGAGGCTAAAGTTTTACTTTCCTAATTGTACCAAGCATTGGCGACAATGAAGAAATAGAGATATCAAATCCCAACTTTTCAAATCCTCCACTAGTTCTCATGGCTAAGGATTATTCTACCACCAATTGAGAAACTCAGTGGATCATGGATAATGGCAGTCAAAAGAGTCTGGTTTCTCAATTGGTTGATACGTTACAACTTCTTACCACACCACATCCCAACCAATGCTAGCATAGATGGATAATGGATGTAGGGAAATCGAGACATGCCACTTGTAAGTTTTCTCGATCACTTATGCCTTAGAGTTGTTTTTTTGATATTGTTCATTGTGATTCACACCTATTGATCGTTGCAACATCATTTTTTGCACTCGTTACCAATACAATCACAAGGTAATCTACTATCCACTCGACCTAGCAATTGCGAAAAGATGGTGAAGTCTGCAAACTTACCTCTTCTTCCCTTCATTCCTTGCCATTTTTAAGGAAGGGTGTTCAGCAAGTCAACCATCATAAATCATGGTTCTTTGTCTATGTATTGATGCATGCCCATCTTGACTTGCAACAACTTTCTGAGAACAAACAAATGCTTCAAAGGGTTCATAGTTAATCATGGAGGTGCACCTCCGAGCACAAATCAACATCCCTCATGCTTATCCATTGTGTCTTACTTCGAACAAGGATTCACCGAACTCCTTTCCCCCACATGCATATGCTAAGAAGCAGATAGTACACCCTTTAGAATCAAACATCATTTGTGTAATTCCTATGGTTCATGTTGCATTTCAACCCATGCAGATGGAAGCAATATCTTCTACACAAGTGCTTCAACAGTGTAGTGTGTTTGGTGCTTAAATAGGGAGGACTTTCAATAGGTTTTCATTTGAACCTCTTTATCTCAACCAAACATTCTATCCTTGGTTCAAGCGCTCCATTCAATGACCACTGTTGGAAATGTAATCCATTAGGGTTATGAACTTGACATAATGTGAATAGTCAAGTTATAAGAATGGTCTTGGGAGTGCAAGAGACGTCTTGGAATACAAATCCAAACGTGAATATCATGTATTTATAAATGTATCATATTGATGAATAATATACATTCACGCTTATTCTAATTCGTGAATCTAATAGTGGTATCAAAGCCTATAGTTTTTTAGGCCTGGAATATGCTATGTAGTTGTCCATAGCATCTGAGCAGCCTCCGTGTGTCCAAAAACGGTTTTGTTTGCCTGCTAGTCAGCCCCCCTCTGCCTGCAAGTCTGTCCATTTGTCTGCCTAGGCGTTTCCTCTCCCCTCACTATAGAAAACGTCCCTCTACCCCTTTGGTCGATTCCTGTAAGTTAGTCTGTGGTAGCGTTTCCCTCTTGGATGTTAGGGTTTTCTAATTAAGAGGTTTTTCTTGTTCTTGTCAGTATTTTCGCCTTGTCTCTGAATGTCATTGATTTCCTGCACCCTATCTTTGACGGGCTCTCTCTACTCGCTTGATCCATTTGGGTGACTCTCTCTTTGAGAACCCCCTTTACGTATCGTCTTTCTGTGCGGCCACTACAAGAGAGAAATAGTGACTAGAAGACCATTGGCATTCTCTCCCCATTCATTTCTTTCAATCATTGATGTAGCTGAGCGTTTTAGAGTGTGTGTTTCACTCCTAGTGTTGGTCATATGTCTTTGGACCAATCTCATTGAAAACCATCAATTGGATTGAAAAGATTTCAGAGAGGAATTCCATCCGTTTGTAGAAAATTTTGCTACCGTCAAATGGAAAATAAGGGAAATCAGAGCTGCCTTTAGTAACCTATTCATGTCTCGAATTACATTCTCAAAGTCTCTCAACCAGATTCGAGCTTTTGTCCTATTGGATGGGGATACACATTGATTTCTTGAGCTCTGCGTGGGTCGATTTGTATGGATTCAAACCATTCTTCTCATGGGAATAGTTCATTTTCTCAAGTTCAAATCTCCTTGGCGTAATCCTTGATTCCAATCTGAGGTCAATCAATCTTAATAGGGAAAGTGTGAAGGAGTAGTATTTGCAAATGCAACTCTTCATTGTAGTTTCTACTTTACACGAATTCGTAGGCACCAAGGAGAAGCTCATGGTTTTGTTTGAATTGTGCTAGTGAAATAGAAAACGATGAATTGACAGGCGTTGGCATCGACTCAACCATCGATAAGAGAGGACAACTGATCCTATCACTCAATGACTTTGAGACTCCTTTGAAGGAGAGAAGTAGTCACCCTTCACCAAGAACGAAGAAATCTATGCCTTCTTGGTCAATTTGGAACCATTTAATATTCTTGGGAACAATGCAGAGGTGGTTTGACAGTGAGAAATGTTGGACGACTTCCAATCAAGTAATCCGTTGGAAACCTAATCAGTGCGAAGAAGGAATATGAACTGTCACAAGCTGTGAACTGTCATTAGGAGTCCATATGATTTCAACCTGATATTGCTACACTTGACTTTCGTTTTGCATTACAGTGAAAGAAGATGAGGTTAAATTTGTAGTTTGTTCGAGGCTACTAGTTGCGAGGGTGCATTTAATGGTCATTTCTCTGGGACAGATTGGACAATCGAATACAATATCATCCTACTTCTTTGTGGGTGGAGACCCCCTCCAATCTTCTCATCTTGACCAACAACCTCTTCATCTTTGCTGGCACGTAGTTGGAGGACAAACACACTTTTGCATACGTAGCAGTCTACATGGCTCTTTTAGGGTTTTGCAGGATTGCTAGCGGGTGATGTTAGCAACATCGTGATTCTTAATGTTACTCGATTGTCACTAAGGCTGGAAAGAAGGTGGTCGAAGGAAATGAAGATACCCCTCTTGTAAAAGAACCATGCAACATCTGTTTAGAAGCCAATTACCCATCCGAGTTTTTTTGAAAGCATTGCTTGTATTTCTTCACTTGCATCTGCACTGTCCTACATCAGATACCGACTAATGTTTGTTGCTTGTGTATACATGGAATAGACACAAAGCATCGGCGACACATTCACCAAAATCAAGGTAACTTGCAAATAACATTGTAAGTTTACTTATGTTTTTCTGTAAGCGGAGACATTGTTGGTAGAAGATGACACCTTCCATTTGTTGTTTGCATTTTTGAGTCTGATTGTTAAAGGGTGGAGTTGCAAGAAACCCTTGAGGTATAAGTAAGTGTCTAAATGGCTCGAGTTGAGGAATTATTAGAGTTACTGAACACTTTTATACTCTCTTCTGTGGACAATACAACCACCACTGACAAAGCAACTTTGCATTCTGTTGTAACTTGCTTTCAAGTTTCGCAAGCCAAAGCAACACTACTTCAAACTAAGAATCAACTTCTTCATGATGCACTTGAACGAAAGAATCTTCGACATCTTGAATTGGTCCCTGTTTGGAACAACCCTTTTTTCAAAGAAGATGATTCAGATCAATAGCTAGTACAAAAGAGACTCAGTGAGCTAGCTTCAGATATGAATGCATATGAAGTTCAACTTCCTCTTTCCAAGCCAATCATCATACCTTGGGAAGAAATCAGGAACAATAAGCACAGAACCGGTATCAGATATGAAAAGGATGTCACCTTTCATATTCCAGATTATAACAAACTAATCCAGTTCCAGCGTGTTGGATTACTTCAAGAGAGTTCATATTCACTTGCTCCAGTTCGAGAGAAAATTTCGAAATGCCAACATTGTCATCGAGTTGGCCATATGGAGGATCAGTGTTTTGATCTTCATCCTTGTGAGCATTGTGGAAAACACAATCATCTTTCAGACAGATGCTCTAACCGCAAGAAACCTGCAAGAGTAAAGAACCACTTTGGGTGGATGACTTCTTGGAAATGGACATCAACAGTCAAGAAAATATCTCAATCATATCGTAGAATTCATTCTTGAGTATTGACACATCTTGCAGTGAAAGGATTTGCATCTTCTCACCTTGTCTTTGACAGGGGGGAATAACATCAACGATTGACAGTCAAGCTTCAAGTTTCGAAGTCCTATCAATCGAGTAGTAACAAGCGAGCATGATTTGGTTTGTGGTAACCCAAAACCACCATATTGGTTTGTGGTTTTCCTTAAACCACCATGGGTGGATGAATTCTTGGCAATGGACATCAATAGTCAAGAAAATATCTCAATCATATCGTAGAATTCATTCTTGAGTATTGACGCATCTTGCAGTGAAAGGATTTGCATCTTCTCACCTTGTCTCTGACAGGGGGGAATAACATCAACGATTGACAATCAGGCTTAAAGTTTCGAAGTCCTATCAATCGAGCAGTAACAAGCGAGCATGATTTGGTTTGTGGTAACCCAAAACCACCATATTGGTTTGTGGTTTTCCTTAAACCACCATTTAGTAGAAGACTTACAACTTCTGCTAGACAACGGTTTGTGTTTTTCCTTAAACCTCCACTTGGTAGAAGACTTTCAACTTCTGCTAGGGAACAAATTATGGTCATCTTTAAACCAACATTTGAGAGCACTTCCAATTAGCAGAAGACATCAACTTCCAACTTCTAGCTAACTTAGGAAATGTTTTGGGAACCATTGAGCCCTAGAGTCAAGTTCCGGAGTTTGTGGTCATCCGTAAACCACTAGATTGGTTTGTGGTCTAACTTAAACCACCACCACTATTTAATAGAAGACATCAACTTTTCTATTCTTTTTGTTTGTGGTCATCCCAAAACCACCAGAGTCAGAGAGCACATTCAACCATTGGCATCTATCCACTTCGAGATTTCAATTGCACACTTCCAGATTTCACCTCTCTTCTTGGACTCACATACACCCCTTCAGATTAAGGGGGGAATGTTGGAAACGTAATCCGTTAGGGTTACGAACTTGATGGAATGTGAATAGTCAAGTTATAAGAATGGTCCCGGGAGTCCAAGAGACGTCTTGGAATACGAATCCAAACGTCAATATCATGTATTTATAGATGTATCATATTGATGAATAATATACATTCACTCTTATCCTAATTCGTGCATATAACAACCACAACTATAGAATGCGTACAAACTATTTCATACTTCATTGTAAAGGGTTTATCCAATTTAGATCAATAGAAATTGGGGTGATGTTCTCAAAGAAGGGAGGAAATGATGACAACATTGTAGAAATTTCTGGACTCTTTGACTTCTAATGCAAAACAAAAATTTCACCACTTTCTTAGATGTTTGACGGATCTTAACCCTGTCAATTTTCAACATTAAGGCTGCTATGAAATACAAACAAAACAACAGCTACAACGGACACTATTTCAGCTCTTAAGAACCCCAATCATCTAGGCAACCCAAGAGAAAAGATACCAAAGTGTTCCAATAAGTTTCAGCTCTCTAGGGCAATCTTAACAAGCATAATCCAGATCTGAAAACACTTATAACAGCTGTAAATACAGCAGTAAAACTGTCCTTATATTCTTCAATTGTAATGTTAAATCACTTAACATTTTCACCCTTAACTTAT
>ML810997.1:55731-69384 GCA_009831015.1 Picea engelmannii
TTAGTACTTATGTTGAGCAGGAGTTTGGTTCCCACATGAGGCAGGTACATGATCAATACATGGTTGCTTGATTCAGAGTCAGAGTTGGCTTAGTTTCCATGCATTTTGAGAGAGATATATACACAGAGCATGTGTTGCTATTTTTTAGGATACACGGTTTGAGTGGGTCTCTTGACAGTTTGGGGCAATTTTGAGCATACAGTATGAGTCCTTGTAGGATTCTAGACCTGATGACACTTTTTCGGGCGACATGCAAGAATTTTCTATTTTTAGCAGGTTTTGCTCTAGGCCCGAGATTCAGATTCTGAGCATGCAGTATTGTTCCTTGAGACATCCAAAGCCTTTTAGACCTTTTTCGAGATGATGTGGCACACTTTACTATTTTTAGCAGGTTGAGCATCAGGGCTCGCATGTCAGTTCTGATCGTATATTCAGATCCCTTGCGGAAAGACGAGATCAATGAGTATAAAGTCAAGGGAATTTGGATGACTTTCTATTTTTAGCAGTGTTTAATTTTAGATAGTGACATTTGGTAGTGTTCTCCCAGTCATCCTAGATGATGTGGATAGTTTCCTAAAATTTAGGAGTTGGATTCTATTTTTAGAAATGTCTATATTTAGCATGTACAACTATCATCCATGCAGTGCCAAGTGGCACCCTCAGATTCTGGCATGTGGCAGAGTATCAGAGGGATGTGGCATCTACGTGGCATCATTTGACCAATGGCACATAAGATGTGTGGCATTTCCATGGAGAAAGTTTAGCCAATTAGGCTAACTTTTTCCGCTAATTCTTCTTCACCCGCCATAAAACCACTTTCCATATAGTCCCTAAACCATTTTTTTCCTATGCCACTTAACCCTCTAACTCTATCTTATCCTAATCCTAAACCCACTTCCCCTTTCCACCCTCACTAACCTTTATCCTAACCCTTTAACCCAATTAATTAATTACCTTTTTATCCTAACCCTCTCCTCTCATAGCGTACCCTTCATTTTTCCTAACTCAAATAACCCACTTTCTAAGACCCACTTACCTTACACACTTTAAATTAAAGTGTGACTTTATTTAATTAATTAATTAATTAAAAGTTCACTTTATTTAATTGGTTAAAAAGGTTTTGTCCCCCCCTTATAAAACATGCTCATTAAAGTGTCCCCCTTATCCTACCTTTTATCTTGCATACCTCCTTTTAAGTTAATGTATGATCATTCCCCTTTGAATAAAGTGCATGTTAATATAATATTGATTCTTTAAATTAAGAGTGCATGACTTGAATAATGCGTATGCTCAAGTGCATGTCGTATTCCCCTTTTATTACCCATCGCCGTCCTCCATGCATGCTAACGCCACGTATGCATTCATTTAATCCATATCCGAACTCCCTCTCTACATCATTATCTGTACTTTCCTTCTCCCATGTCACCATCCACCCATGTGTATGCTTCCATAACTCTTCATTCACATCATCTTCCGTAATCGTTTTATCCGTGCCCTAAATTGCTTAAAAAATGGGATATTCACTTGAATAGGTGCCCTACAAGTAGTAAAGAGATAAAGGATTTTGTTATTGATAGGTTCCACAAGCGATCCTGGGATAAAGGGCTAGGGAGAAAGAAAAAATATTACATTGAAGAGTTTAACCCCACTTACAACCACCATCAAAAAGCGCACATAGGGGCCAATATATCTTGGAGAGCCAAAATGCTTATTGCCCAATTAAGAACTAATTCCCATCAACTCCGTTGTGAAACCGGGTGTTGGAAAAGACCAAAGGAAGCTTGGCAAGAAAGGGGGTGTATGTTCTGCAACTCCGGAAAAGTGGAAATAGAAAAACATTTCATTTTAGAGTGTGAAGCTTTCAAAAACAACAGGGACAGTTATGTGAGTATTTTAACAGCTAACTCTTGGAATAATTTATTCAACGAAGGGATTGTGGAGAAAGTGGGAGAGCTCATCATCAAGTTGAACAAGAAAATGACTGAAATGCAGAAATCAGTGTATGAGGCGGTCTTTCCCATAGGCTATTGTTAGCCTCGTGGACATTAAAATTTATTCTTCTTCTTCTTCCGTTCCTCCACTCGCACTAATCTCCTAAGTTCTACCCTCACACATGACCATGCACTCACCATCTCTTAGCGCGGGGGTCCCTTACTTATCGCACTCCTTATGTATCTACCTCATTGCATGTCTTTAAGTCCATCGTCTCACTTACTCATATGCGAATCCTCAAGCATGGTCCTCACCTCCTTCGTTTTCTATTAACCATCACTTATTTCTATATCATGCGCATCATCTCAAACAACTATTGCGCACATCCTCTCCTCTCTCTCCATACGTGGATGTTTATTTTACTCATGCATAATCTTGTTACCTCGTGTTTAGATTTTCCTCACTCCCCCTTGCGCATACATACTCCCAAGTTTTTATTTTCCTCACTCCATGCGCATATTTTCCTTTCTTAGCCACCTATGCGTCTCCTTGGATCTATATATTGGATGTTCTACAGTGGTTATTGGTCGGTTCTTGGTAGTAGCAGCATAGTGTCTCTCTCATTCTCTATAGTCTAGTGGCTTGTCATTGAGCAAAGCAGTCATTGTACCAGTTGTAGGCTTGCTAAGTGTGGTGTAGACAACTCTCTTGTAAGCGGAATCAATAAAGAAGTATGTATTTGTACTTCAAACCTCTTTCTTGGCGGTATTATGGTAAAATTGTGATCTGATATGTCATTTGCTGAACTGTTTATCATGGTTAATTTCAATCATTTTGAATAGTTTTCCTCCTTTTTCTAGTCTATTGTCACTGTGCTAACCTTGCAGGTTCCCTCCAAGTGTAGAAGATTGTTTTTCTTATCGTTTTGGACTGCGTTTACACGCTGTCCAAGACAAACAGATCGCTGATTTTTTAATTTTTAACGCAGAAATCAGACCTTAGATCAGCAGCAAGGTGCTTCTTTGTGCATAGGGACTCCCCCCAGAGGCTAGCAAGCACTAGCCCAAAAATGGAGAGGGGTTTAGCTCATGACGGTTTGGGGCTATTTCTCCTTGAATTAGCCAAGTTTTTACCGCTGACATTACAGGTTTATCAGCTCAGATTGGAGGATAGAAATTTGTGCTAACAAGAAGGCAGTGTAGCGAACATAAATATATATAAAATACAAATATTAATAAATAATCAACAATCAATAATTAATATCCAATAACTAAATATGTAATGAAGAGACACCTTCCTAATGAAAGGTCACGTCTCTTAGCGAAAGGGAATCCCTGCATGGGTATATATACGGTCCTCATTCTCATTGTAATCATTCATCATATTTTATTCAATTATTTATTACTTGTCCTATATGGATTTTAATCTATTGCCCTTTTTACATTGGATATTTACATAAGTGAATCGAGTAGTGACTCTGAGAGAGAGAGACTAAGTACAACTGAAGATATAAGAGAGACAGGATGACTAGTGTGCTCCTCCTAATCACATCTCTACACTAGAGTGAATAAGAATGATGAGTGAGTAAAGGATTCTCTCCTTCCTCTATTTGTATGAGAGGTAAGGGAGGCCAACAATACAATGTGGGCCAATTCTCTTACATGCAACCTACAATAAACACATGTAGTCTCACACAAGTTGAGCACTACACTCCAAGGGTATGCATGTCGAGTGCCAAGGTGATGTTGTCCACAAGCAAGACTCCAAATGCAATGGCTTTCCAAGAGGTGTGTCCAACACTCCTACAAGCCTCCAAAGATACCATAAAGGTGTGTCCAACACTCCTACAAGCCTCCAAAGATACCATAAATCCTTCTCAGCCATGTACTCCACTGGGTCCACTTGCTTTGCATGAGCACTCTCGCAACCCAGGCATCTTGAGCCAACTCCAAGCCTCCATATAAGAATCCAAGCTGCCCCATGTTGTCTAGGGCCTAATGCCTTCCTCCAAGATGCACAATGCTCCTCCTCCTAAGTAGGGCATTCTCCAAGCAAGCGAACCTCTCCATGTGGCCATCATGAAGGATGTCCCCCAAGCTGTCAAGAGAACTCCAATGCCCAAGGGAAGAATGCTAAGAAAGCACCCTATTGAGGTCAAGCAACCACTGAGCAAACTATCTCCAATGTGCAAATCCATCACGGACCATCCCTCATGTGCAAATGCATCTCAGACCATTCGGGGGTTGAACATACACAATGTACCCCAATCTCACGAAGCACCCCCAAACATGGTGTAAACACTTTGGGAGTAACCCAAAAGCTAATAGTCCGTCTTTACAAGGAAAGTGTTTACACCGACACCTGTCTACTGTCTCTGCAACTCCACCAAACCTACAACCTACAAATTTGTACTTGCTACACTACCAGAAACAACCAATGTCACTTGTAAAGAAACTGACACCCATTCTCTCACAACATCTCGATCCTCTAAAGAATATTGATCAGATGTGAATTTGAAGGAACAAAATCTTGGAAAAAAAACATGCCAAACTCCAACATCCTCCAAATTAAACTTTACGAGCCAAAATCAATGGACGCCACATCATGAACTGTCTAGGGCATCGAGTAAAGAAAATTGCATCTCCATACAAGATAAAAACAAGTGGATCAAATTTATGAAGGTCACAATGATGGAAATCTGCACAAGTCAACTCCTGGATCCTAGAATACCAAGCTTGTGGTATAGGTAACAACCTATGCAAGGCTATCAAGAACTTGTCAACATGAGAATCCCTCTCATGTACCTCAAATCCTCCGACAACTGAAACAACATGAATGAGGTCAGTTCCCTCATGTGAGAGAATATTGAAGCAAGAGTAACATCATGGGAAACTCCCCTTATCTGAGAGAATCTATCAACCTTGTCGTTGTACTTTAAAATACTCCCATTAGTTGCAATCTTGGAATCAATCTCAACATCATCCTCCATCAAGGTATCACACCTCTCCTCAAGACAATTGAAAGGCATATGGATTGAAGAAACCAATGCAACATGACTAACATATCTTGTAGGAGGTATACTCGCCTTCATTAAAGATCTGGGCGCTCCTGTATGCTCTCGAGCCTCCTCAAAACTAGAAGATGCATCCAACCTCTCACTAGAATGTACATGTGCTAATGGGTCATTCAGTAACCTGTACAGGCCACCCTATCTCACCCCTATAGCTAAAGTCCTTGGACTAGCTAGACCACAATCACTAATGGTGCATTCGTGTCCCTCAAATGCAACTCTCCATTCTACACCTATCATACAGGAAACTGAAAGAAGAGTCTTCCTCAAACGAGGAGTAAATAGAATACCACTTAGCTCAAGAACATCACCTAAAGGCATCTGAAAAGAAATAGAGCCAATTCCTCTCAAAAGATAAGTGGCATCATCACAAAGCTCCACGCTCATGCCTCCCTCTTGCTCATGAAACCCGTTGAATGAAGAACTGTCATGTCATATGTCTCGAAGTTGCATTGTCCACATACCATCCAACACTAGACACAGTATTAGGAGATAGATAAGAAGCCATGGAAAAGGCAGTCTCAAACTGAGAGGGATCCTTCTCTACACCTGCTATAGTCCCAATTGCAACTTGTTTCATATCCTTTCCTTTTTTCTTCAATGGACACTGACTGACATAATGCCCCATCTCATGACATCGAAAATACATCACCTTACTGAAGTCCTTATTTCTTGTATTTGTACCTTCCTTCTTCGTGTATCCTTTCATGCTACCCTTCTTCATCTTCCCGAGAAGGCCAAACATCTACTTCCCCTTGTTTCTTTGAATAAGTTTGCAATCTGATTTCTTCTTGTATAAGATCAACCCAAAGTTTTTGAAACTTTGGCAAGGTATCTCGATCACAAACACCGTGAATAGAAGTCATCCATGAAGGAGCAAGTCCTTTTAAGGCAATGGACACCAACTTCTGATCCTCCACCATTGTTCCAATGGCGACCAACTGATCTTTCAACTCAAAGATCCTAGTCAAGTAGCTCACCATAGTATTTGTCTTGCTCATGTGAATGATCGAAAGCTGGTTTTGCAAGAGCATCTCTTGAGAAGCACAAGAGTTATGAAATCAAACATTTGCTTACCTGTCTTCTTATTTGCAATGTGAGAGATGAAATAATCCTTCAGAGAATCAATAATGATTCTCTTCACCTTGGCTTCCTTCCTCTGATGAACGACCAACTATTCTGGAATCTCCTTCTCGACGTGCTCCCAAAGATTGGCTTCCTCCACAAGTATCTGAAACCTAAGCTTCCATGGCAGAAAATTTGAAGCTCCATTGACCTTCTCATACTCTAAGACTGACAATCACCTTACACATCCTGAGCAAGGCACCAAATCAGCAATATATGAAGTAGACAAAACCTCTTCTAGGGTTCAAGTGCTTTTCCCAAGAAACCTAGGGTATCACACACAACAACAAACAAGGTCAATACCTCTACCAGGTAATCTTCAATGGAAATACAAACTCACTCTTACACCTAGAGTGATCTCAGCCACAAAAGCTTAGGTACCATGTAGAAATTTCTGGACTCTTCGACTTTTAATACAGAATAGAAATCTGATCTCTTTCCTAGAGGTTTCCTGGATCTTAACCCTGTGAATTTTCAGCCTTGGGGCTGTTATGAAATACGAAAAAAATATCAGCAGCGACGGACAGTATTTTAACTCTTAGCAACCTCAATCATCTAGGCAATCCAAGAGAAAAGATACCAAAGTGTTTCAATGAGTTTCTGTAAAAACCTGAGCTCAAACACCTAGTTAAATCTGATTTCAACCTCCAATAAATCTAAGACTGTAATGCAACAAGAAGACATGCATTCTACAACAGTTTATGAGCAAAAATACATTAACTAAGCAATATGATATAAAAACAGCAGCGGAATACCAATGAACAGCAGACAAATCACACCATAGAACACTAGAAATTCTGGGCAATGCCCCTGGAAAAACCCACAAGGGGAAAACCAGTTCAAGGAGATTTTATTATTGAGCTCTAGGAAATATTTCTGCGTTTACAACAGCATTAATATCAGCATTAAATACACAGAACTTATCTCACTCTCCTTGCACAATATTCTTCTCGAAAACAGAGCCAAAAGCTTCCTTGAAAAACGTGCCTCTGCTGTACGTCCTGTACGGTCCAGTACAGTCAGCACCAGCTCCAAATATGCCTCAAAAATCGTGCTTGAGAACTGCTGTATTGTACAGTCCTCTGCTGTACGGATTTCTCACAGCAAGGTGCCTAGAAAATCGTGCCAAACTGCTCCTGAATGGTTGCCTTGATTTCTGTTCCTCCTTTCTGTACGGCCTTCCAAATCTGTACTGCATGGACTGAAATAAATGCTGAAATCTACCTTGGGATGCATGCCAATCCTATCATAGGGATGCATGCCTATCCTCCTTGCTGCTTCCCTCTTTTCTATAAGCTCAATCTCTCTTGGGATGTGTGACTCTTCACCTTCCCTCTCTCCTCTCTTCAAAAGGTGTGCTCTCTTCTCCTCTAATGCTGCCTTTATGCATGCTCCAATGTGTAACTGCCCTAACCCTTGGTCTTCCAATGAGATTGATGGTCAAGATTAAATCATGCCCTCATGAGATCAGCGGTCGTGACTTAATTGTCCGTTGAGATCACTTAAGTCACTTAAGTGACCCACACCCTCATAAAGCTACTTTTACACATTAAAAAAATTAAAAGGCTCAACTTGACTTTATAAAAATAAAATCACTAGGGAGAAATGTGCTCGGTCACTTCTGCATGCTGGGCGTCGTCAATGCAGAAGTACCTCCGAGCTACCAAATCTAACTGTTTCAAGGCTATAGGGTAATCTTATCAAGCATAAACCAGATCTGAAAACACTTATAACAGCTGTAAATATAGCAGTAAATCTGCCCTTGTATTCTTCAATTATAATGTTAAATCACTGAACATATTCACCCTTAACTTATTTCAAATCAGCAATACATATAGTGCTGAAAATTACAAATCAAGAAGAATATAGATGGCTGAAAATCAAATTTGCGATTACACAAGTGTTGGACAGCCGAAAACTTCATTAATATGCATAAGATGAAGTTGTTGTACATACCATAGCCTTATCACAAGGCTAGTTCAATCCACTAGTTTTCCAAAACCCTAGCTAGGGAAAACAATGAAAAACTCTAGCTCAACCAAGGAGATCCAACAAGCATGTATCACTCAAGCTAGTCCTCCAAGGCAAGACGTCTCCTCTTCTTCTTTTTCACCAAATACAACCTAGGGTTTCATCTTAAAACCCTAATCTCCAAATCTCCAAGGGATGAAACCCTAATCATAGACTTCAAGCTACTCCAAGAAGATAAAAAAACTCTAGCAACTCCAAGAGAGAGAGACCAAGTACAAATGAAGATATTGGAGAGAGAGGATGACTCGTGCACTCCTCTTAGTCACATCTCTACACTAGAGAATAAAAATTATGAGTTAGTAAAGGACTCTCTCCTTCGTTGCACATTGTGGCAACATGTAGGGAGTAAGGTCTACTTTAACTGCCACATACTTTGACCAAAAAGGAAGAAAAATTGTTGTGTCAATTAAGTTGCAAATAGCCCAACATTGTTATCATTTTTATTTTCCATCAAGAAATTAAAGAAGGTATCTCTGGAATTAGCAACTGCCATACGCTTTGTGATAAGTCACATTGTGATATACAAGCTCAGCCACTTTACGTGCCTTAAAT
Source organism: Picea engelmannii (assembly GCA_009831015.1). Classification (NCBI taxonomy): domain Eukaryota; kingdom Viridiplantae; phylum Streptophyta; class Pinopsida; order Pinales; family Pinaceae; genus Picea; species Picea engelmannii. Next base: position 64,442 of record ML810997.1, read on the forward strand.
TTTTGTCTAGGTTGAGTTGCCATCACGTGGTGAGGAAGGATGAAAAATGATGCCTTTGTCCATAAGAAAAGTAAAAAAATCTTGATGGTCGGTGAGAGGGTATTTCATCTCAGATAACTTCCATGCCACATGTTACCGCGCAATCTGTAGCTTGGGAAAAGCCCAACCCAATCCATGAATGTGTGACAACTACGGGAGTACCTACCCACTGTCACCTTAGATAGACACTCCCCTCGTTTTAGTGATGATAAATCACCACAAGGGGGGGATCTTGGTGACCCTAGGGGGATTGAGATGGAAAGTGAGATGATGATGATGAACACCCCTATAGGTCAAGTTTGGAGAAGATGAAAGGCTTGAGGATGAGTCTTGTGAAAGGATAAATGGTTGCCAAGTGTTGAATACCTGCATAACAATGTTAGCCCTGCCCGGTACAAGACAAATGATAGATATACAAGCCTTAAACCAAAGGGGATCAAGCAAAATCCCTTGCTGTCCCAAATTGCAGCTGTATGAAAATAAATATATCAACAACAAATGATAACAATAGCTGCAAATTTAACCATTCAAAATCTAGAATAAGATATCAGAAATAAAGCTAGCAATGACTAGTCAAACTTCCAATGTTTAGAGCAAGACTTTGATGGCATTAAGGGCTGTTTATTAAGAGTTATCAACTAGTTATTATAACAGCCAAGTGGCTGTAGCAAACAATTGCTACAACATCAAAATCTAGCCACATAAATCAATGAGTAAACCACCCAAAAATTAGCCAATAACTAGTAGAACAATTATCGAGGTTTACAAGTGAATTTCAGCAGTAGATTAGAGAGAAATAGATGATGAAAGAATGATTTTGCAACAGCCCTAATGGCTGTAGTATTAGTTTGTAACAACAAAGAGAATCACTTGGCTAAAGAAGACGCCCTTAGGGAACAAACAAGCTTATAGCATGTAGAATCAATTCCAACTAAGACAAATGCAATATCTCAACAATTCACGTATACCAAAGCAATGATTTTATATCTCCAATGCAAATTAGATTAGTGCCTTATCAATTGGGTTAATGGAGTCTCTTGTGTAAGAGCTAGAGTTTGTTACTTCTCTAGGGGTGTAAGCCTTTTTACTCCCTTGAGCAAACAAAACCTAGCTAGGTAAATCTAGAAGGGTGTAAGCCCTTTTACTCCTCCTAGCAACCTTTTGCAAAATAGCTTATCCAAGACAATAGTGATAGATCTTAGTGGAGGGTGTATGTCTTTATACTCCTCCAAGAGCTTAACAAAATTAACCTTGCAACCAAGAACGAAACAACACAAAGCATAAATTTCTTACCTAGTCCAAGAATTAGCAAGATAAACCTTTCTTTACCAAGAATATTCCATCACAAGAGTAAGAACAAAGCATCCAAGAGATAGCACCTAGCTTATTCCTCCAACAGACAAGTAGTAGCATCCATAGAGCATAAGAGAGAGAGATATGCGATTTTCTCTAGTAGGGCGAAAATTTTAGCCAACAATATGTAATTCTCAAGTGAGTTATGTCCAAAATGACAATGGGGTGAACTCTTTTTATAGGAGGTCACCTAAAACCCATTTGTCCACAATTCAAAATGTCAACATCAAATTAGGGAGGCCGACCTCCTCTTTTTTCCTTTACAACTTTCAAATTCAAAATTACAAAAGAAAATCCCCTTTTAGGGGTGACGTCATGCCCTAAAGGGTGACGTAGTGCCTGTTACCCTCTCAGGGGTAGCAATCTTTGGATACCCTTACAACAATATCATGTACCCGCTTGCACGAGATTTCAATCATCTTGGATCAGTTCTAGACTCAATCCTTTCCATTCTCCAATTTGTGACATGATGTTGGAAGACAAAAGATGAACCATGATGCGCTTACTTCAGATGCTCAGATACTCCTTGGTGATCCAGTCACTCCATTGATGCTCCATGTGTAATATTTGTTTAGTTATGATGATATAACCCCCTGGCATGTCATGAAGTGGTGGTTACCTTATGACAGTTGACTAGGATGCCATAACATATACAATTTTCTCGCTTGTGTCGTGTTACCTTGGGAAACATGTTCTTGGTTAGAAGTATGCCCTCTTCTAAGATGACTCATACTACTAGGTTGTTTAGACTGGGTAGTGCAATCCATATCCTAATCACACTAAGCATTTTCTATTTCCCCAGTATCACTCGTTTCCATCCACATTAAGAAAAAATAGCACCCTGTCATGTATGGATACTCAAAGGTCAAAATGAAAGGTCGAAATCAAAGAAATCCTATGTCAAATAAAGCCATGAAGGCTAAAGAGGTGAAGAGCAAAGTGAAATAAAGTATAAACTACTTCACTATGGTCCCCCCCCCCTCTCAAGTCCTAAGAGAAAAATGCTTATCTAAATAAAAAAGGACTTAGAAAAAATCAAAGTAAAGAAAGAGGAAGTGTGTGCAGACCGAATTAGTTAAGGCTCCCTCTAGAAGGCTAATATGAGAATGCCTAGCTAAAAATAAAGCTCAAAAAAAGAAGAAGTCAAAATGGCCTATGGATGTCTACAACTTTGAGAGTTATCACATAAGCATTCCCCTTTTCCCTTTCATCATTAATTTCACTAATTGTCTATCCTCCACCTAAGCAATTTAGGAAATATGGGCTTCCTTTGGGAGTGGGCTCATTTAAAATTATTAACAATGTTTCCCTAGGTAAAACTTAGGCAAGTGTCAAATTAAATTAAAATGCTCGGTTTACTAGGAAATTTTCAGTTGGAGCTATGAATTAATGATTTTCTGGGTTAGACCCATCATCCTAGGTAAATATTGCACATTTGAGTGTTATTGGACTCATTGGACACATGGATTACTCCTTTTTCTATTTGAGCATGTGTTTAATATCCCAACTCAAGTGGAAGGGCGAATTTCAGCTTGGCACATGATTTATTTCATTAATGGAAGAAGGTGATGAGCTTATTTGACCATTTTGACCCTTTCCTAAAGGGGAGATATCATGAAAAATATTATTTTATGGTAACTGACCTTGTCAAGGAGGAGAAAAGCACTATTTTATTGTGATTTTGACCGCATCATAGGAGAAAATCATTGTTTACTGTAAAGAGCTCTTTTAAATATTATTTGGTTCATGGTTCTACCCATGGTATTCCTCTTACTTATGGTATTTGTAAATGGTTTAGGGTTTCCTCTTCACCTATAAAAGAGAAGCCCTCTCATTTGTATGGACAATTTGGATTGGGAGAATAAAGAACTTTTATTGCTCAAGCATTGTGTTGTGAAGCTTCATTTTGGGGTGAGAATTTTTTTTGTGCTTAATAATGGTAAGACCATAGACAAATTTTTTTAATTGAGCAAGGATTGCTAAAGTTATGATTGAATGAGGTATGGCTTATAACCTATCTTATTCCTCTTTATCTTTTATATTTTGAAAAAACTAATGTTCTAGTGTTAGTCTTTTTCACTTATAAATTTGACTTAAATGTTTTAGCAGTCTTTTAAGGATTCGATCATAATTTGTCATTTCCTCGTGAAAATTTGTAAGGTTTACTGTACCTTGGATTTTCCTCTTATTGATTTGCTTGGTATAAGGATCTCCAAGAACCTCTCAGAGATACAGAGTTTTTTCCCAGGGTGAATGACCCCATAGCCCAACAAACTAGGGTTTATTTAGGCTTAATTTTTTTTTTTCCTTTCTCAAGTAAGAAAATAATAAGAAAAACAAAAAAATAAAAAAAAGGAAACCAAAATAAAAAAAAATAAAACATAACATTTCTCTAGGTCTTAGGTTTAATAAAGAACGATTTCACTTTTATTTGGTCTAGTTTGCTTTTAATATCTGATGGAACTAGTGCCTCCACGAGTTCTTCATTTTGCAGGTTACTTCACACACAAGGGATAATTTCTTTAAGGTTTCGATGCCAGCACTGAGTTGCTAAACTGTAGAGGTCGACCTTGAAGAGTCACTCGCCCTCTCTCGACTCCTCCAGCCACTAAATTGCAAGGGTTTCTCTGGTTCATGAAGGCCGATTTACTGTTGCTTGACAGAGTTCAGATTGTGTTTTGTTTTAGAGGTCGCCCTAGGGTTTTGAAGTTTTATTAAGTAGAGCTCAAATCTGGTCCAAATCTTTGTCCAAAAACTATTTTCTCAAGATCAAATCATTTCTCTGCTTGTTTTTCTGTCAAGATTTGCAGGTATTTCTTCTCCCAAAGGTACCAGATCTGCTCCACACAAATTCGCAAGGTTTTTTTTTTTCTGCTCATGAAGGTCGATCTTGTAATGTTTCGGCAGGGTTAGATCATCCCACTTCTCAGGGGTCGAATTCTGGGTTTCATTTTTTTTTTCAGATTTCACTATCCTAATCGCTGGTTAAATCTCTCTTGCAATTTTTTTTTTTATCTCTGAGATCTAACATGGTTTGAGTTGGTTTGCAGACAGATTCTAAATCTGATATTTTCTATGCAGACTAATGAGTAAAATCAAACCCAGATTTTTTTCTTGTGTGTGTGCAGGGGTAAGATTTCATCACAAACATTGTGGCAGGGTTCATTTCCTAAACTCTCTAATCCTCCCTCAATAAATTTGCCCCATCACACAGTAGTTTATTTATCACAGATAAAGGGGGGGGCTGGAACCTCAAACATATTGGTGAATTCATAAATTTCTGAGCATTAATCTCATACCAAATCTATTCAATAACCAGTCCTGAAGATAGATATCACTCATAATAGCTGAATGTCCAACACAATTACCAAAATTCTTGTGCACGACATAACTATGGTACAATTCTGAAAATCTGCTTATCTAACACATATTTGTGGCTGGACCTTGCACATGTTTTAACTTCATTTCATGCCTTGTTTCATGGTCCAATTTTATATTCGCACCTAGATCTGCGTTTAAACCTGCTGTGCAACTCTATAACATGACACTTT
>ML810997.1:114475-125462 GCA_009831015.1 Picea engelmannii
TGCATCCCTTAGAGTTTGTGGATCCTTATCCCTCAATTGATATCTGATTTCTCCCTCAAAGGCTTCCATGTAATGAATTAAAATAGATGCATCAGGAGGCTTGATGGTTGCAGGGAGGCTTTTAACCAAGTTATTAAACTTCTTATTGAATTCTTCCATAGTCTCATTTTCTTTCTTTGACCTTGTATTAAGGGCAACTAAAAGATGACGATCATCCTTTTGATCACCCCATCTTTCCCGGAAGGCCTTTTGAATTTCGGCCAAGGTGCTAAACTTGTTAGGATCTTGTTCTAAGAACCATTCACCTACACCCCCCTCCAAAGAATACACAAAGAGGGTCATCTTGACATCTTCATGATTGTGGCCATTACACCACTTACTAACACACAAGTCAAAATTCAAGATGTGAGCTTTGGCACTAACAACATTGTTTCCCTGAAAGGCAGGCAATTTCTCAATATCTTTGTCAGGAATATCATGAGGAGAACCTTGAATATTTGCAAAGTTACATGGCCTTAATAGGTCACCCATAATTGAATTAGAATTAGTTGTTGTAGGATTATTAGTTGCAAACAACAGATGGATATCAAAGATTGCTTCTTCTCCAAGACTTTCAAGCAGCCTACGAGGAGCAAGTCTGTTTATTCTCCTCCTATACACCTTTTTAGGTTCAGGAAAGGACTAAACCAACCTTTCCGGATTGCTCCTAGTGGTATACCTCAAAGAATTTTCAAATGGAGTTGCCACTTGGAGAGTAAGCAATAACGAATAACGCAACTCAAGTTAAAATTTGTAGGGAAAGTTTTATTACTTAGTTTTTAAAGAATAAATTAGAGTTTTTCAATTAACCAAGGATAAGAGACTTATCCTTGACAACAACACCAAAGATGTTGCCGTCCTTATACACACCTATAAGCGTGGAGAAGTCTCCAACCCACTTGGTGTGTCCTTGGAGGCACAAGCCTAAGTCCAAACCCACTGTCACCTCAATTTGGACTTCTTTCGTCTAGGTTCACTTCTAGGGAAGCCAAGGGGTGTAGACCCTACTTAACTATGTTAAGGTTGATTAGATGATCTAGGAGTTTAATTTTAGTTCTTAGATTAGGGAGACCCAACCCAAATGACAAGCAGTCAATTCAATGCAACTCTTCAATAACAAGCACACCCCTTATTCACTAAATGATATTAAGACCAATGCCTAAAGATAAATAAATGGGGTCTATGAGAGATACAACAAATTACAATTATACAAGAAATAAATAATGCTATGGGATATCCACAATGAGTAAAAGAAATTACTTTGCACTTAAACCAATTATGAAAATTATCTACAAATTGAAATACAACATGAAATATATATACAATGAAGTAGACAACTCAAGTGAGTAAAAAACTATATCCAAAAGAATAAAAAATATTTACCCAATGCGCAGTGAACCATTAATACATGAAGTATCCACAACAAGAGATAACTTAAAATGACTTGAAAAGTAAAATTACTTTGAAGGTAAAACACATGAAAATAAATTGCCTTGAATAAAAATTGCACAACTTAAATAAAAGATAATTGAATTCAAAAGTGCAAAAGTTGTGAATGTAGTAGGTTAATTTTAGAAGATTTTAAGTCTCTCTTTAGTTAGGGAGAATTAGAATGTGAGAGATACAAGCCTAGACTATGTGTCTACCCCAAATCCCTATCCCTTCAACCAAAAATGAAATGCTGGGCGCTCAAGAAGAAGGGAAGACAAGGCCCTTCCCTAGCTCCACAGGTTAGATCCAGAATGCTTGGGTGCTCAAGCAGGGAGGACACTTAGTGTCGTGAAGCCGTCCTTGATTTCCACCCCCTATAGCCTCCCAAGTCACCCTATTTTGGTGATTGAAGACGGTAATGGATTGGGTGCCTAATTAGTCTAGATACGATTATTTCCCAAAAGAAAAATCAAACTACACTAGCCTAATTAATCTAGATTTGATTTAAGCAAATTTAAAGACTTAAACTAGCCTCATGATATTGCAAGGTTGGCAGAGCCAAACACAATGCAAGGTGTGGGCACAAATAAAATAATTGAATGACTTGAAATGAAATGAAGCAAGAGCCTAGCCACACAACTTTGCCTTAATGACAAAGGTGGGCAAAAGAAATAAAGAACTACTCAACCTCACAACAATGACACAAGGTGGAGGACAAGCCTACTGGTTTTGTGCCAAGGTAGGTGAAATAATAAAGAATAACTTGAAAGGAAATTAAACCTAGCCACACAACCTTCTCTTTAAGAGAGAAGTGGGGCAAACAATGAAATACAAAACAAAAAATTAAAATGATCTAGCCTTACGATTTTGCATGTATTGACATAGCCAAATCCCTTTGCAAGGTGTAGGTACTCTAAACTAATTTACAAAACAAAAAATTGATTTTATGAACAAGAATGCAAGCCCAAGAGACTCTCTTGGGCTGCTTTCAATGTTGAGAAGATAGAGAGAAAGAAGAGGTTTTATGCCCAAGCTTTTGGAAGCTTTCTTGAAGTATTTTGAGGGGCAAGTATGTTGAAATCCTCTTCAAAACCTGCAAGTAACCTGCAAAAACAACAAACTATTCTTGCTGGAAATTGCTAAAGATGGCTCAAACAAATGATATTTTGGAAATATGATATTCAGAAATTTAAATAAAAAAATATGAACATGAAAATATATGTTAGATTGCATATTTTTGATCAAAGAAAGTAAAGGAAACTGATAAATGATGGCTGAAAATAGAACATAAAATTTCAGAAACTTGGAAAGGCTTGAAAGAGAGGATTTCCAGATCTGAAATCCACCTTCAAAGGCCCTAGATAACCTGCAGATTTTGCAAACCTTTGCTACAAAACACACAAGAATGTGAGAATGTTCTATATATTTGTAAAATACTTTGCAAATGAAATAGAAACAACTCACAAAAAACTAGTGATAATAGTATCACTAATCTATCCCAAGCAAAATACTTTGCTTGGGTCTTCAAGTGGAAATGAAAGAAAGAAAATGCAAATGAATAACTAGCAACAATATTACCTCATACACAACAAAAGATGGCTCCAAGAATACTCCAAGAGACCAACATATCCTCCAAAGCTTCAAAACTTTCATTACCCAAAGAGAACTTGCCAAAAGGCACCAAAGACCATGAGAGAGAATGGAGAGAAAGGGGGAGGAGATGGGAGAAATTTGGGCATAGTAGAGTTTCACTGGGAAAAGATGTAGAAATGAGGAGAGGTAGGCTTTCTTTTATACTTGGGAGAGAGGAAGAGTCTTTCTTGGATGAGCTCCAAGTGTCACACATCCAAGATAGAAGACTAAATCAACTAGGGCGCACTTTTAGTGTTTTGGAGTTGGTTAGGGTTTGAGGGGTGAGGGGAAAAGGGGGAAAACACCTTTACACTTAGTCAAACATGAAGTTAGACTCCAAGGGGGCACACTTAGGGTTTAGGTGGCTTTTTCACTTAAATCTTTTACTTTTCCCTAAGTACATAAGGAAGGGGGGTGCACTTTTCTCTAGGGAACACCACTTTAAGTTGTTGGCTAAGCAAGGGGGGTCTTTTAAATGGAAAATCACTTTCCCAACTTAGGAAAAAGGTTAGGAAACATTTCCCCACTTTCTCTCATGACTTTAGTCATTTTTACAATTTTTGGCTTTTTTAATTTAGCCAATTATTTGTTGATTTTTTACTGACTTGGACTCCTCATGGACAATGACCTAACAAAACTTGTCCAATTGAGCTAAACTTGGTCCAAGGGTGTATGGGGTCCTCTGCCATTTGATTTGAGTACTCAGGTACACTCCTATACAAAATCCCCAAGGACCAAATTTTTACATTTTACATAAAAAATAATTAAAATTTCCATTAATGGAAAATTTTAATAATTAAAAAAAACCTATCAAAACTTAATGGAATTCCGCAAAATTCTACAAGATGTCTAGCATGGTCATTTACAATATTCCTAAACCTTAGTCACCCCTTGGGCTCGATCATTAGAACACCTTTCACCACTTTGGAGGATTATTGCGAGTGAAAAAATCAAGGGTAATTAGAATTACCCGAGGATACAAAACACTCGATGAAAGGACTTCCCTAATGATAAAGTCCTAGGAAACTAACTAAAATATGACTCATGCTGACCTATTACATTATTATCCCACGCAGGGGAGCGGACATTTCGATTACATAGAAAGACGTGTCGGGGGAAAAATTGCCTTGCTGAGCCACGAGTCTTCAAAAAAAAAGGTTGCACCATCAGGTACATAGCTTCATGATACATGACATTGACCCCTAGTCGAAATAGGTGGTCAACAAGGGTGGTGTCACTACGGATAGAATTGGGCAGGATTCTAAGGGTTCCAGGGGTACTTTATGTACCAGTTATGAGAGTTAGTGTACTCTCAATATCGACCTTGGAGCATTAAGGCTATGGTGTCATCTTCTTTGGTTATGGTGTGCACATTCGTTCTGTTAGAAATCAAACACCTGGACTACCCGTGATGATAGGCATAAGTGAGGATTGCCTATACAAGTTGTGGGGGCAACCTATCTACAACTTCAAGGATGAAAGTAATGAGACTACTGTATCACACTTAAGGGAACAATAAGCTATCCTTAGCAGACACACGTGGTGGGAATGGACTCAGCTTGAGGAGTGGGGATACTCAGATGATCCCGGTGCAAGTGGCAGTAGAGACAACAGTCAAGAGCAGAATGAGTATCAAGACTTAGAAAAGATAGGTCTTTTAGATTCAGAGGAAGAGACTCACTGTGATGTGGACCATGAAGGAGGCATCTCCAGTGGCAGTACTTCCCTCGCTAAGAGGGAGTGTTAGGTTATGTAGCGGGGTAGCTACTTCCACACTAGGGGTGTCTAGTAGTGTGGAAGGGGCCCAAGTTATGTCTAGACAACATTATATTGGTGGGAACCACTCATGTCAACTTGAGATTAAGTCACAGCCGTTGGATGTGACTTAAGTTGTCTCAATGCTTGATTAAGTCCCCAACATTAGATCAAGATCTTGATGAGAAGATCTAAGGGCCAGGATTGCATGAGAGGAAAGGCTAGGGTTACAAATAACCTAGGAGGCTTCATTTCCTCCCAATCTCAAGTGAAGGCAGCCGTACAAGCTAGAGTGGCTCTTCTAAGGAGATCTTGTAGTTGGTTAATTTGAACCAGCTAAGGAGGACCGAGTAGGGTCGAGGAAGCAACCTAAGGAGGACTGAGTAGGGTTGAGGAAGCAACCCAAGGAGGGCCGAGCAGGGTAAAGAGAGGAGGCTGAGCTAAGGAGAGGAGGCCGAGCTAGGGTCACCTGCAACATAGCAAATATACCTCCCAGAATTTGTGGGAAGTAACCAGGAGGCCGTACGAGTGGTACAGATCACCAAGAAGAAGAAGAAAGTAATACTCAGGTACAAAATCAGAAGAGAAGTTCTGTTTACAGTATTTTGCTGAAAGTTAGAGGTGAAATCGAGATATAATATAGCTACAGTTTTGCTGTACGGTCGCCCAGTGAGTAACCCGCGACTGTACGGATCCGTACAAGTGGTATGGTCCCTGCAAACAAAGCCTGGCTGTTACAGTTCTATGTATTCACCGATCTGAGATAAATAAAATAGAGTTTTTGTGTTGAGGAGTAAAGTTTCCAGAATTTATATACTTGCAAATTTTGTGTGGCCGTCTCAAATATTTTTATTGTAATTTGCTGTTGTATAGATCTTATATTTGAGTTTATAGTTATTATTTTCTTCAAAGGGTCAGCTCAACTGGTTGTCGACAATGTTGGTAGGCATTTGGCTAGGTCCATGCCAATGGTGCCCTGATTCAAATCCCCTTGGGTGAGGTACACTAGCTTACGCCGATAGTTTTACTAGGGATGCCATCGATGAATGTGGGGAAGCATCCCTTGGGTTTCCCCATGAAGCTTTCATTGGGAAAAAAACATTCTAGTATTTCTTCCTAGCCTTTAGTCTTTTCCTTTGGTCTCACAAAAGCCAAATATCTAACTTCACCCTTGAAGGTGTGCACAATTTGTTTCCTCATACCTTACAATTTTTTTTGAACTACAGTTATCATGTCATGGATCAATATGCATGTATATCAAGATGATTACATCCAGGAGCCAAAGAGAAAACACACATGAACCTCCTACCTAGATGAGCAAGGAGAGCTAGCATATCTGCTTTGGTCCCAACTTGAAGAATATCTGCATATTTCAAAAAAATGGAAATCTTGGCTAAAAGTTCGATAGCCAAATCTATATCTTGCTCGTTTTTTTGCAAATTGTGGAATATCTTAAAAATGCTCAGTTATATTAAAGTCAAAAGTCAAATTGTAAAACTTTTCTAAAAATGTCCATATTTAGCATCTACCTGCAACTTGTTATTGTCTGCATGTTTCTCTTTTCTCAGGAGGATTTGCAGTGTGGGCTTTCTATGCCTTTTAGTTTGTTTTTGAACTTTGTGGTATCTATCTTATTATCTCTTATGTTCTCGTGTCTTTCATCAATTATTTCTTACTGTTTGTTCTCTTTTAACTGAAAGATTCTTGTGATTGTACATGCATAAAAAGAGAACGATCCTCCTTTTGCTAATAAATTTGGTGTTTTTAAATCTCTTTTGTAGCTAGGGTTATAGCCAAGTTTGAAAATATGAATTTCATTATATCCATATGCTTGGTTATTGGATAATCCTGCTCATGAGGAAATGGTGATGAAACTAATTGCAGAAGTGAAAATAGAGAATTTGGAAGCTTACCTATAGAGTTCAAACTTCAGCTAACCTTGGTTATTTATGTTGCTAAGCCACTTATACTGTTTTTAAGAAAGATTGAAGGTATTTCTCTTCTAGATTTTACAAATGGAATTTATGCAGTAGATTTGTTGCTTTTTCCAGGTTGTGAGGGGTGTTGTTGAAAGTCTTAAGATCATCACTCGTCAGGCAAGCTTAAGGGTAGCTGAGTATGCATTTTATTATGCCAAGACACATGCTAGACAAAGAGTGTCGTCTATCCACAAAGCCAACATAATGAAGAAGACTGATGGACTTTTCTTGCAGGTCTGTTGAAAACTATATTTGGAAATGTATCCTATTTGTGGGGAATGGTCCACTTCTCTGTATTATGCGTCTGATCAATTGGAATTGTTGTTTAAACTTTAGACAAATTCTTACTGTGACCTCCTTCCAGTTGTATCACACCTGAATAGAGTAAATTTCCATAGTATTGCAAATAAAAAATTTAGTTTATGGACAGTCATGCTTCCGAGTTATGTAATTTGTTTGTACAGTTCTTTTTTTTTGAGCTTGCATTTGAATTCATGATATTGCCACCTTTACCTTCTTTTGCAGTGTTGCCGTGAAGTTGCAGAGAAATATCCTGAAATTCAATATGAGGAGGTCATCATTGATAATTGTTGCATGATGGTATGTTCACTTTACCATCTACTCTATCCATTGTCTTGGACAATGGGGAGCTCTTATAACTATTTATATATTTTCAACAAAAAGACTAAAAAATATTCTAAAGACAATTAAAGTGTGCCATGTGTGCTAATATATTAATAGCACATTTGTGGTCATTTATAGAAAGTGGTGTACGAGTGAAGTATGTGTTAAGTGTCACTTTTCACACTACTAGAAAACATACATTATTCTGAGAAAAGACGGAAGTTGGAGCACAGTGTGACACTTTGATCATCATTTTGTGTGCAAAAGCAGCACTAAAACATGTAGCAATGGATGCCTGAGTTTATGAAGCGCTAGAATTATCAAATTAGATTGGCAATCAGCTCCTCAGAAAGAGTAAAACTGTTATCCAATAATTCAAAGGAATTGTGCTGTTCCTTTCAACAATAAATTCTTCCCAGCCATAATTAAACTTTGTCCAAAGATAAAGATTTGCTGGAAACGAACATGATATTGTTAGAAACAAGTGGTAGTTAATGCATACACCGGTTGCAGAAAACAAGTACACCAACAATGAGAGAGGACCATTTGAATGTCATTCGATCTATTTTTGAAAAATCTCTTATGTGAGTACATGGAGGGAATGATTGTTCACATTCCAATAATTTGAAATTACTAAATAACTAATAGAAGTTGTCATACTAGAARTTACATGAAGTTTATCTCTAAAAYACACAAACTTATCTGGACTAAGTGGCTTGGTGAATATGTTTGCGSTCTGCTCCTAGGTTGCACAACATTGCAGCTCYATTTCTTCATTCTCCACCAGCGGTCAAATGTAKTGGCATTGGACTTCTACATGCTTAGTYYGATCWTGAAAAACAAGGTTGGTCRCCAACTTCMACATTCCCTCATTATCACAGTAAAGTGTAGTAGATTGAACTTGTACATCTTGCAAATCAACAAGTATCCTCCTCAACCAAACTGCATTACAAGMTGCAACTATTTCTGCCCTATACTCCACTTCTGTGGAGGAAAGTGATAATGCTTGCTCCTTCTTACTCAGCCGTGAAACTGCACCTATACCAAGGTTGAAAAGATACCCTGTGGTGTCTCCCCCATCATCAGCTGATCTTGCTCAATCTGGATCTGTATAATCTGTAATTTGGAAATCCTCTCCTGTGCCATACAAGATGCAATGCTCCAAAGTACCCTTCAGATACCCTAGAATTTTCTTGGTTGCCATCCAATGATTAGTTTTTGGGGCTGTCATAAATTTGGAAATGTAGCTGACTGCAAAGCTTGGATCGGAATTGGTGGCTGTGAGATAGATCAAATGGCCCACCAATTGTTTCCACATTGACTCATTTTCCATTTTAGAGTTAAACGTGGATGATAATTTCAGGTGAACCTGCATGTTTGTTGTCACTGATTTACAATCAGCCATTCAAAATTTCTTTAGCATGCTTTTTCCATACTTTATTTGTGACACAATGCACCACCATGTAATGAATATAACATATATAACATTACATGATAATGATAATAATAATATTAATATTAAAAAGTAGTCTAATGTTATACGTTTTTTTATCATTTTCGGTCAATTTTACCCGAAATCTGGCCAGTAATTGTTGAAATTGCAGTTTTCAGTTGTTAATCTGTATAATCCAAGTGCTTCAGGGTTTTTTCAGGATGCTGAATCCATTTATGCATTCAAAAATGCAATTTAAGCAACGAAAAACTGCGATTTCACCAACAATTGTATTGTTGGATTCCGGTGATTGTTGCCAGAAATAGTAAAAAACATAGAACGTTTAGACTATGCCTCTAAGGGACACAACCGTTCACCTTTGTGACTAGTGAATGCTTATAAAGTATACCGTCACAAGCTAAGTTGCACGAAACGTGGAAACGTCTAGAAGTTTACGAAACATGGATGTTTGTAACATCCCCACTATAATCCTCAGTTTAATTAATGCTTAATGTAGATATAATATGTGGCTACAACCAAGCTATGTAATATGCAAATTGTATTTCTGAATGTTAATAATAAAATGTTATGCCAACTACGAAGGAGACATGGACAGAGATGGGGGCTGAATTAATCCACAAGAGAAGGGATGGTCTAGGAGAATGTCTTAGAGAGGTCCAAGGGGGGAATTGCCCATGTATATTAATTCAACCCATTTTCCTAAAATTGCTATTGGTATATGAACCTTCTAATTTCTGATTCAGTGTTCCCAAAGCCAATCATTGAATACATGTAAGAGGGTGGGTGTGAGTGGTCACATCCCATAGTTATTGGGAGCATGGGGGGCTGAGTACAATTAGCTTGGGGAAGTGTGTGAGTCAAGCAAGCAAGCCAAAGGAGAGGAAATTCGCATGGGTAGCTACAACAATTTTACACATTCAACTTTTGTGCATGAACAAGTAGAGAGCAAGAGAGAGAGAGAGATTGGAACTGGAACATCCATGGAGGGCGAATTCTAGAGCATGCTGGAACGTTTTTGGAGCGTTTTGGAGCTGAAGATTGAAGAGCCAGGTTGTTAGGCCTGAAGAGTGAACTCTTGTGTGAGTTGCACTATAACAACAAGTGATTGTTGTTGTTTGCTGGTAGTTTTTCCTAGTAGCAAGTTCCCTTGAGTTCCCAACTGAGAGATTCCTGATTACCTGTGCCAGAGAGACCATGATAAACGAATGGGATGCCCAAGAGACTGAGATCAGTGAAGGGGTATATTCCTTGGGTTGGGCAAGTCAAGAGGAAGAGAGCTAGTGGAAAATTGAGATAGCTGTAGGAGAATATTAGTGGGTTGTGGGATTTCTGAGTGGTGAGGGGACATTAAGAGACCACCCTCTTTTGTGGATTACTAGCCTCAACTTGGGGGTGACTTGTTGATATTTGGAACAATAGGTCTAGGTTGGGTGGAACGTCCGTCCCAAGCAACTGGTTGCACAACTAATTTGAAAGATAAGTGTTTTATTTGTTTTCTGTCTTGAATTTATGAGTTAAATTGCTGTGCATGTATTTGAGAAGAATTTATATGCTGCTATGTTGGTTTATTAGCTGAATTTCATGTCTATTTTAGCATGATGTAGATGCATCTAATTTATGGTAATATACAACAGTTAAATATGTATGTAAATCGTAGCTGGAAGCTACAAGAAATCAAATAGATAGTAAAAATTTTAATTTTAAGAGTATTCCGCACCGTAATGTTCCTTAGTTGGGTTGGGGGATGTTACAACGTTTGGAAACGCGACCCCCCAAAATGGGTACGTCGGGGGAAACACTATATATATATATATATATATATATTATTTTTTTAATAACGCATTATATTGCAAGAAAAAAGAAATGATTCACATAAATGACATTTTAGAAGAAAAATCATCTCTATATTAACATGAAAGGACATGTGGTACTGTTGAAATAATGTAACTGCGAAGAACATTCTTATTATTATTGGATTAAATCCCCATTGCGGATTAATCATGTCATTATTATTATTATTATTATTGTTATTGGATTAATCCCCATTGTGGATTAATCATGTCGGTAATTGTAT